>VZUA01067602.1:2367-14936 GCA_013401035.1 Horornis vulcanius
TTTCTTCCAAAGGTTTTCAAGATCAGCATTACAGCTACTACAAACTAGCTAGTAAAGTAGAAAATACATTTGCTGTTTTACTGTTTAATGTTTTATTTATTAAAGGCATCTGGCAGAGGCCTTAATATCTCTTGGTCAGTCCTGAAGGGCTCAGGCAGTTGGACTAAACAATCACTGTATGTTCCTATCAAATGAAATATTCTTTCCTGATCTATTCTATGCTATTCTATTTTGTTATAGTCTATCTATTATCTTCAATTATTGTATTATTTGCTTTTTCACTCATGGGTTCCCCCAGCAGGGTTAGCGAATCAGCAACAGAGCAAAAATTTCTGGGGTCAGAAAGTGTCTGTCACAATAAGAAAACAAAATATGTTTGAAATGATCTGATGAGTAATTTAGGGGGGGAGGGGAAAATGTCAGTCTGAAGTCAGAAACAGATGGCAGCTAACAGTGGTTCTTTAATAGTTTTATAAGAAAATTCAACCATTTTGCTGTTAAAAACCCCTCACATGATACTGCAATAACTTAAAATCAATGAAATACAACAGTTTTTGTGAAAAAAAAAAAAAAAAAAANTTTGTTTTGTTTTGTTTGTTTTAATTTTTCCCCAAATGGACTTCACTTGCCAATTTATTGTCACTGTTCTCCAGCTTTCCTGGCTGTGTGCAAGTCTGTTCTGGTTCAAGCTGCTGCCTGTCTGCATCCATTAAGGAAAGAGTGCAAACAAACCAAGTCCTGTTTGTGAATCAAATAGTTCTCATCCAGCAGCAGCTCCTAGCTGTGTAGCATCAGACAAATATTGGAGGAAGAAAATTATAGGTGGTGAAGGGTGGTTGATCCATGTTAGCTCAGAAAATGGGATGTATGTGTTGATTTTGTTCAGATAGATGCATTAAACCCACAGGTGCCTCCTCATCTGGTTCCAGTTCCACACCTTGGCATGCAGAACCATTTTAGGGTACCTTTAGGGAAGTGCTCCAGTTTACCCTCTGTGTGGGACTTGTTCTTGGAAAGGTGTAGCAGATTTAAGGACTGGACTAAAGACAGGAAACCTACAAAGCCAGCTACAGCCAAAAAATATATTATCTTCCTATGCACAGGGCCCCAAAAGGCAGAGAAATATAGCAGAAAGCACTGGGAGAATGGGCAGAGTTAGACTGAGGTGGGTGCTTTATCGACCTCTGGGCACTCTGTAGATTGTGTGGCACAGAGTTCTAGGGAATGCCCTGAGGTAATTGTGTGAAACCACTTTCTTTTTAGAATGGTTGCATCAGAATAAGTAGCAACTGTGTGTGCCAGCCTCATCCACTTTTCTCCCAAAATTTCTGCTTTTTTTTGACAGTGGCAGTCACTCCAGAATGGAAGCTCCAGGGCTNTATTCATGCTCATTCTACTCCCAAGTAGAACTCAATGAATAATGATCAGATGGATTAAAACTGTTCACATATTAGGATACAGATTTCTCTTTTTCCTTAGGTCATACCCACTTACTTAAAGCCAGCCCTGTGGCAGAAATTTCTCTATCCATTTGCAGGTTATTTTCTGATCCATCTGCATAGTTTTGAGAAATATCCCCAGAGCACCTCCTTAAGCTGGGTTTCTCAATCTTTTTTAATTTTCCTGGAGGGGAAAAAAATGTTGTTCATTAAAATAGTGGGGTTTTTTCATCAGCAAAATTACTGAAACACGGCACACTGCTTGAGGCTGGGGCGGGTTGGAGCATTTTTTGTTTGGGTTTATGCTGTTTCATGCTAGAAAACATTGCAGTCTGTATTTCTGAAGATTTCTTCAGTTTGTTTGCATCATGCCTTGTGCTGATGGTGTGTATTTAAGCAGATTCTGTGAAGGATGTCTGCAGTAATGGCATATACAGTCTCCACTGGTTTATGCAGAATTACATGTCCAACGTTCAGTTATTGGGGCAGAATGTATTCCCCCGGTTTGGTGTGAAGGTCTTGTGTGCATCATTAAATCAAAACAAGCTTAAAAAAGTTAGGAAATCAACTGGTATGAGGAATAAAAAAGACATAGATGTTGAAACATTTCTCATAATCTCAGGGTTTTTTTATATCAGTAACCACTTCAGGATTGTTTTTGTTTTGGTTTGGTTTATTTCCTAACAATTGTTATGACTAACATGCAAAAAATGGATGTTTAAGCAGAGCAACAGTACTCCTCAATAATAAACTTGTGAGCAACTCTTGATAGAAATAAAATGTTGATTTCCAATGTTTAACTTGCTGACATGCAGTTTTCATAATAATCTTTTTAAGATGTGTGTGTGTGTGATATTTCCAGCTAATGTAAATGGTGAGACATGAGACATGCACTTAAATACATTTCAATGCTTCTAAAGTTTGGGATTTGGGAATAACACAAATATTTGGTAACATCTGGCTCTGTTCCCTTTCACAGAGTTGCTCCCCAAGTGCCAGCAGATGAATTGCCAGTACAGGTGTGCCATCACCAGGAACAGCACCCGGTGCTACTGCAGGGACGGCTATGAAACAAGCAGTGACGGGAGTAGCTGCACAGGTAAACAGAAATTCAGTCTAACATTAACATCCAGGTGTCCTGATGGTTCCCTGTTGGCTCTCAGGGGCAGGGAGCTGGTGGACAACCAGGACAGCACCGTTGCTTCCTCACTCTTCTTCACAGGCGTTTGTCAAGGACAAGTGTGGGCTCCTGGGGCAGGGACTGGGAGAGAGTGCCCCTAAAATGGGAGTCAGGACTCCCTGCTGCCTCTGTAATGCTCCTGTGCCCCAGCAGAAGCTCTCCTGAAGTCACTGAAGGATCAGCTGGGCTGGAGGGGGTCTGGAGCTGCAGCTCAGGTGTGTGAGCTGCTCTCTCTCCAACCTCCCACCAGAAGAGCCTCTAAAATTTGTAGTGTTTCACCTCATGGCCATAAAGTCACACCTAGATTAGAGTTTGATAAATGGACTTTCCCAAGGTCATACAACTCAGCTGGGAACGTTATTGTGGAGTAATTAATTGTAGACTAAAACTGTAGACTTAAATTGTAGACTGTTCTCTTCCATTTTTGAAATATATATTCTTCATTCTCTATCCAGGTGTTCGTTTCTTGCTTTATTTGTTCCCTATTAATAACCATATTGGAGTTCTATGGCCCTATGGATGTTCTCACTACCAATCACTCCTCTCTCCAACTAAAAGTACTGAGCCAGATTCTTCATAAATATAATTTATTATAAGTTCTTCTCTCTGTGGCTGTCATGTTTCATGATTAAAAATATATCTCAGGAAATAATTTAAACAGGGGTTTTTTTAGAATGTCAATTTATTACTTAAACCCTCAACCACTGTTAAATAGCATATCTTGATTTTATGGTATTATCCTTATACACACTAGTTGAGAAAAATGTTCTTTATATTTATTAGAGGAGTGCATAGTTTTTGATGTTGGATGGTGGTTTAATGGAGAAGCAGTGACAGCTCATTTAAGGAACTGTAAGACATTGCCAGCATAAATAGGTTGAGAAGGGTAATCAATTACTTCCTCTCCTGGAATGTTGCTCCATTCATCAACCTGATAACTGGTGATCTCTAGCACTAACAAGGAACCAAACGTCTCCCTAACATGATGTAAGCATTGGAGACTACTTGAAATAATGAAGGTTTTATCTTTCAAAATTAAGAGCTATTGAACTTGAAAACTCCTACCCTTCTTTCTGGCTATTTGAGTGATTTCAACAGCCAACATCCCTGATAAAATTCATGGTTTGAGAAGAGGAAAGCATCAAGCCTCACACCAAAATGATTCATGACTTAAACATCTCTCTTAGAATTCTCAATTTTGTTGAATTTCTTTCTTTTTTTCCCTGATCCCTAAACTAGATCTTGTTAATGTCCTTTTAGATGTCAATGAATGTGACACGTATGGGAGCTGTAGCCAGACGTGTGTAAATACAGATGGATCCTACACCTGCAGCTGTGTGGAGGGTTATGTGCTCCAGCCTGATAACAAGTCCTGCAAGGCCAAAAATAGTAAGTTTTAACATCTTTTTACCTTCCTGAAACTATTTGGGGGTTGTGTTCTAGAGGATTCATGTGAAAAGACAGAGATGAACACAGGTGAGATGAACTTTCCTTCACTCTGCTACAAAGAGCCACACAACAAGCTTAGAAAAAAACACTTTTCTCCTATTAAGACAATACTCCAAGGGAAATATTAAAAGTTATTATCTGGATATTATTAATTAAAGCAAAATACTCAATTCAGCCAAGATTACAAGAGTTCCCAGTTTCCCTGTTCATAAATAAATCAAAGATTTTCATCACACAAACAAAAAAGGCTGTTTACTCTGGGAAGACAATGGAGACAGGGGAAATGATCATGAGGTAATTGTACCCTTAGGATGAAAAAAGACATGAGATTGCTTTGTCCTTGCATTATCCCAAGAGGTGAATTTCCTGATATGCATATTCACATGAGGCTTTTTGTTGCTTAGTGCATGTTTTCATTACTTATACTGGGTTGGGTATTTGAGGAAATTAGTCAATTGTGCTTAATGAGGCAATATAGTACACAGTGTTTTCTTATTCAGCATAATGAATTAACAATGCTTTTATATTAAAAACCCAAAAAAGCTCCTTAAGGAATTCTTCAACATCCACAACGCTGAAGAATATGCAGCTGAGTATGAAGTCATGTTTACTGTATATATTTTTAAGGCTTCCTTTCAGTAACTATTTTGCTATCTGAAAACAGAAAGGTCTAATGATGGTTTTGAGGCGTCCTCACCTAAAAACATTACTAAATGTGTCCTTTCTTCATCACCACTAGGAGTTCAAGAGTATTTTCCTGCTTATACCGTTTTTCCTTCATCCATACATGGACACTTAAAAAAAAATCCGCAGTGAAGTCTTGTGAGATAAGAAAGCTCATGCAAAGTAAAAAATAATTTGTTATTCTTTCTCCTCTACATGAAAATCAGTAATGTAATTCTAGATCAGAAAATCCTCATGGTCCCAGTACTGGGCTTTAGATGACCCTTTTAGTTTCCTTTTTTACATGCAGAAAATTGGGTAACAACTGAGCATTGTAGTTAGCTGCTGTTTCCAAGATGAAACAAATCACATTAATAAGGAACTTTTATGTATTTTTTTTTTCTACTTTATCGTCTTTATTTGACAGAAGTTTTCACATTTTTGGTATTTTCAGAAAGGAATCACTATCCATTAATCAAAGAAATCCCTGTAGGACAATACAAATCAGGGTCAGGGTGCTGCACAGAAATGAGCGTTGCCCATTACTTTGTGTTTTTTTTTTTTTTTAAATGGTAGCTTTGGATCAGAAGAACAGAGTTCAAGAAAAAAAAAACAAAAAAAAAACCAAAACAAACAAACAAAAAAAAACCCAAACAAACAGACAAACAAACAAACAGGTGCCTAAGGAAAAAAGAAACCCAGCACTAAGAAAACTTATTAATTTTTGTCCTTAAGGAATCTAAAGCAAATAAGGATGGAAAAAGAGCAACCTCCCTGCTTTGTCTACCCTTGGCAAAAGTAGTTGTGAAGCAGCTGAAGAAAACGAGCCGAGGAGCATTCAGCTCTGTGTGTAAAGGCTGTGAGAGACAAGAAGCAGCACCAGAGGTGTGGGCTGGGCTTTCTGGGGAGCTTTCAGAGTTAACAGCAGCAGATCTGCTACGAGTGTGGATTGCCACTGTGCTGAGATCCTGGATACGACACAACCTGAAACACCAAAGCTCCACATCCCATTCCAGGGCTCTGGAAATGACCTGGGAGGTTTCTGAATGTTGAGGAGCAGTGAGGTGCAGGAGGTGCAGAGCAGGTGACACTGGCAGGTACCTGCAGGAGCCCTGCCTGGTGCTGGGGATGGCGTGGTGACCCCACAGGTCCATCAGCTCCTGCCTGGTGGCCTTGGAGCCTGTCCCCTCTAAACTGAGGCCTTGGGAAGGCTGATCTGGAACAGAGACTGCACAGAGACAGAGAATAAAGCAGACATTTATTGAAAGGCCTCCAGAATTCACCTTGGACAGGACAGGAGCCTGACCAGGGCTACACCCACAGTGGATTAAGAATGGTCACAAAGTGAATGACTGGTCATGAGGTCTTACATTTTTATAAGGTCCATTTTTTGGTCCATTTGCATATTGGGGTTTAATTGTCGAATTACAGCTTCAGGTTGTGAGGTCCCATCCTTCTTGTTCCTCCCTTCAGGCACCCTTGTTTGTGCTTTGGAGCTGAAAGTTGTCCTTGGTCTGCAGCAGGAAAAGGATTTGTTTTGTGTCCCTGCTCTGTGAAGAGAGCTCACTGACACTTAATATGAGGCTCAGGACTGCACCCCTAGGCAGCACAGACTGTGAAAAATATGAATAAAACTTCTGGCATCCTTTCCATCTCTGCCATGTGGTGTGGCACAAGGAGCAGAGAACTCCTCAGCAGCTGTTCTTTGCTGCCCTTCAGGCGGCCAAACGCTCGGCTGGGAGGGTGGTGAGCTCTCTCCCTCATTAAATTCTGCATTTTCTTCCTCAACACAATTAAATAGCTCTGGAGCTGAAAGCTTTTAGCTGCACATTCCCTTTGGGAAGGATGTTAAAATAGGTATCAAAACAGCTGGGGGCTCACTGTGGGTTTTTTTCCAGGCTTTTTAAGCATATTTTCTTGTATGAATAAAGAGGCAGTTAATGGTTTTTTCTGAGGTGAAAATGAAACAAAACACAGCTTTGCCGAACAGAGTTTAAAAACTTACTTATTTACCAAGTCTTTATGCCTAAATTGCAAGGTCTTCACATGATGAGAAGAATATTTAAGGGAAGAAAATTACAGACTCAGGAGTATCTAGCTGAGGAAAAGAAATTTTTCTGTTTTGCAGAAGTTCCTGGTATGTTTTATATCTCCAAAGCCAATCTAGAGAGAAATGCTGTGTGGTAAGAAACATTTGTCATGTAGATAAAGTGGGATGGATTGATAATGACTAAAGAAAAAACAAAATTCTAGCGCTTAGAAAAAAAATTAGCTCTGTTTAGCTGATTTGACAACACAATTTTCTTGTAAAATCTCACCAGCCTAAGTTTTAAAACTTTAAAAATAAAATAACCCATTTGTGAGGTACGTTATGGTTAAACGTCAAAAGTAATGTCAAAAAATGTTTGGAGTGTATTTCTTTTATTATTATTTTTATACAACGCATATATTGGTGACAGCAGAGTCCCTACGATTTACAATGTGTACCCCAGGAAAAGGGGGTTTACTGAATTCTGAGTAATTTTCTGAATTCTGGGGGTACAAATTAACCACAGTGACAGAACTCTTTCCTCTCATTGTGGTGGAAAAAACAGAAAATGCTGGCATTTCTGAGTTTATTTTTTTCAGATGAGAAGTCTGTTGGGAATGCAAAACACCTTTGTGCCTGATTTGTTGTGGCATCACTTATTGATCTGTATTTTAGACAAGATCAGGTAGGAGGGAAACGCAAGCCTTTCATCTTTTCCACTACTCTATCTTAAACATAATTCAAAGGAGGATGCTTTCATTTTCGTCAAGAAGGATGAATCATAAAACTTCCCTGGATTAAAGAGCTATTCAGTTCTTATCTTTCCTATAAAATAAAAAGAAAAAAAAAAAGGAAAAATTGTGAAAAAATAACATACATGAAGTCCACTTGTTTGAAAAGCTGCTGACAGCTCACTGGAACTCACCCTAAATCTGTCCACTGAACTTTTAAGCTGTGTAGAATCTGTTCTCAAGGAACAGACAAGCAGTTTTTGTGAGAGTGAAGCCATGATTTTTTTGGTATCTCCTGTTTTCTGTCTGCATTATGCTTTACAGTAAGTTGATTTATATATTTTTGTATGAAATTTTAATATTTTGCACAAGTTTACTATCCATATATTATCTTTTTCAAATTATGAAATCAGCCTTTATCTGAACAACACTGAAGGAAGCAGGTAATCTACCCTCCTGTGAAAAACCATGATTAACTGCTTTAACCCATTGAATTATTTAATGCATTTATGCTTTAAAAATACGATTTCAAGCCCAGTAATCTAATTTCTGTATTTTTAATGTGCAATGATGCCTGCTGAGCAGAACCTCTTGGCAGTGCCACAGGTCCTCAGAACACCTTTGTCAGCAGCCAGGGTTGATTACAACTGCTGCTCAAGAGGTTTGAAGCTAATTCCTTCTAAGAATTCCCTTATGTCTTAGAGCCTAATACCAAAATACAACCTTTCTCTGGAGTTTAGTGAGGTATTAAATCCTCGTTACAGTTTTCAATAGGTCAGTTCAAAGAAAAGATCTGGTTCTCTCTGGCAGCCCTAAAGCACCTGGTGGCTTTGGAACTGCAAACAGCTCCTGTGAGCTGCCTTCTCTTTGAGGCTTTAGATAGTGCAGGCTGTGGAAATATCCGGCTTAACACCAAGTGTAAGAGCAAAAATCATAATAAAGGTCTTTTCACACTGCTGGTAGCTGGGGAAAGGGTGATTGAATCCAGAAGAAGCAGTGGTGTTATTTTGTGGGGAGAGGGAAGCTGAGCACAGAGCTGTTGGATGTAAAAATAAATCCCCAGACTCTGCAGGATGCAGATGGAAATACTCCTTTTGTAGCAGTCTGGAAAGGATGGGGTGAGTGGGTGATAGGGACAGAAGTTCTTAAATCTGGCTTTCTTCTCAAGGGGAGCAAATGTTGCTAAGAACAGGGGGAAAGAGAGATTTACAGGCACTGACTGCAAAGGGACCTACCTGGCAGATTTCAAACAAAAATTGCTTCCTGAGAACTCCCCACTACCTTATCTTTTGGAAAGGAAAAACAAACAAGACTCAAGAGCTTCACTCATGGCTTACACCACAAGGGATTGTTTTACAAAGAAATTCAATCCCTGCAGTTCTTGGATATCTTCTGAAACTCAAAGAAAAATACTGCTTGGATCTGACTGATGGATGGGTGGAAGTGAATGTGAAGGTGATGAGGACAGCAGCAGTGCTGCAGAAGTATGGATTTACAAATGTTCATGTGGGATTTACTGGAGAAGGACAAGACGTGTAACAAGACAGAATATACATCATGGAATGAGAAAGAATAAAGAAGGAGTAAATGAAATCCACATTAGAAAGAATATACACTCAAGTTTTATAGAAATAAGGCATGCTTTTTGCATGAAAAAAATAAATTAAAAAGAAAACAAACAAAAGAACAGCAAGATGTTTAAATAAAAGCAGATATTACCAAAGAACAGAACACCTACTGCTGTCGCTTTGAGCGAGACCACTGAGCACTGTACTCACTGCAGTATCCTTTTCTCTTTAATCAGACCTGCTGATGAAGTACCATTTGTCAAATCCTTTTATTTATGCCATTTTTTTTTTCACCGTTTAGACATCTGGAACTGCTCAGTGAAAATTTGAGAACTCTGTTAGGTGGGATGTTGATTCAAAGTGCTGCAGTGTTCAAACATTGATGAATTCTTTTGGAAACAAGCAGATTACATTGGGGTGGGAGCTCCTGATGTGGCAACGCAAATTTTTTCACATATGCCTGAAACTGCAGAGTTTCTATGCTTTAAGGTTTCACTGCACTGGAATTTTTGTTAGGTTGGTTATAACTTCTTTGAGTGACACCTACTCCTCAGATTTTGTCTTATTTTATAGCCTCTTATATGAAAAACATCTTACAATTTCATGAGTTCTGCAGGTTTTCCTGGCCTTAATTCTTTTTGAAATGCAAGTAATCTGGAGAGAGATAATTTGCATAAGTTGTATTTCATTTTATGACTTAGGCATGAAAAATGTTGCAATAATGATACTTGGAACTAAACAGAGGCTGTGGGGCTGGGGTAATTAATTTTCTTTAATGATGTGAACCATTGGAACAGCAGGATAAAATAGACTAATAATTGGGGATATATGATAGTTATGAAAATAAAAACAAAACCAATTTATTACATATCTTAAAACAAGCAGGTAAGAACATTAAAAACTACATTAAACCTGAAAAGATAAATATGAAATATACAGCCAAAGCCTGTTAATCCTTTAAACTCCCTTCACTTTGTTTTCAGAGCCTGCTGATAGACCTCCTCTTCTTCTGATTGCGAGCTCTGAAACCATTGAGGTGTTGTACCTTAATGGCAGCAGAATGTCAGCCTGGAGCCCTGTGAAGGGATCTGCAGTGCTGAGCCTGGACTACAGCTACAGAGAGGACAGCCTGTGCTGGGTTGAGTCCCGAGAGCTCTCCAGTCAGCTCAGGTGCTCCAGGATCTCCAGGGCTGGGACCTTCCCAGAGGAGTGGACAATAAACATCGCCCAGCACCTTCACAGTAAGTGTTTGGCAGTGTTTGGGCAGGGCACTGCTGTCTGTCCTGGCTAAGGGAGCCTGCAGAATTGCAGTTGGGCTTGCAGTTGGTCTTGAGGCACTAAATATTGCAACTCACGCTGAAAACTTTGACCTTTTTTCACTCATACCTTCAGCCTGGGCTGCAGTGTTTGTGTCTGCAAAGATTTATAAGATGTACAGTTTTACAGACTAACTATAATGTGTGGAAGTTACAAAACCAGCAGTGCAATGGAAGAATAAATGCAAAAAGCTTCTTTTTCTCTGGCAAAGTAGTGTTACATAAAGTTGAGAGCCATTCTTTGCTACTGGGACAATACTAGCAATAAAATGGAATCATATTCATCCCACTGACTATCATTATGTTAGTTCTTAAAAATACCAAAATATTTCCTGACTTACTGGAAACAAACTACTATATATATATANGCAATTTTCTTCATCTTTCTCAGAGGGTGTCCCCAGATCAGCTTGCATGAAGGAGTGCAGAGGTGGTGGTAAAAAAAAAGCCTTCTAAAAACTCAAGGCTGGAGTCTAGTATCGGATCCAAGCTTTTGAAAAATCCTTTTAAGGTGAGATGTGCATCAAAGAACATCTCTGAATGGATCTTAAATCCTCTGACCATCCAGTTCAGGAATATGCAAATCACAGATTTGATTAGAACTCTTGGAGGTGCAAGTCAAAATGATAAATTCTTCATGGAAATTGTGCTTTGGGCTATCAAGATACTTTTTGTAAGATGTGTTCATTGATGCAGAGTAAGGCTAGTTTTTTTGGGTTTGTTTTTTTTTTAACCTACTTTTCTAATTTCATATATACCAGAATAGTAAATTGAATTTTAAAAAATCTCTCCAAAAATAGGGCTTGGATTTTGGGCATCTTTTTATTCACCACTCATTGGAAGTATTCTACTTTTAGAGAACACTCTTATCCTTGGCATAAATATATTTCTTTGCATTTTTTTGCTTTCTTCTTGTTTCCTCTGTTCAGCTGTGGGACTTTTTGGAGGGATTTTAAATTTATTTTAGAGGGTCTTTTTATACTTTAGATATCAAAGTACCCCAAAGTCACGATGGCAATATTTCATTGTGCATTTTCAATTCACCCAGCCATTGATATTTTGTTCTCATTTTAGCATGAAAAATCAAATTAACCACAGTCCTGGGCAAGATGTGCCTTGTATTGAACTGTGTGTGTGTGTTCTGTCAGGTGTTTGCACCATCAGAGTGGGCCTGAGCACTGTGGTTTGTGCTCCCCTCCCCTTCCCCTGCATTCCTGTCCCTCTGTTCCCTGCATGCCAAGAGAATTTCTGATCCTGCGCTGTCCAGGTCTGCATCACTGCATCTGTGATTGCAAAATCGAGGCCCTGGGATGGGTTTGGAATGAATGCAGTGCCTGGAATTAATGAGCTGCTCATTTTTCATAGTGCCAGCACACACCAGCCTGTGGTCTCTAATATTCTTCTCAAACTTCATGGTAATCATTCAATCTTATTTAGATGAGGAATACTAATTCCCTTGGACATGAACTGACTGTAGATGGTTGCTTTGACTTCTTTGATTTTGGTTTGGGAAATAGTGCTTAGGGATTTAAAAAAAAACAGAACTTTGCTGGGAGCTCTGACTGACAAAATCCTGCAGATTTAGCTGCTTTTTTCCAAGCACACACATCCACAGACACTTTTGTTGTGTTGCTCAGTGGAGCAGCATCAATCCCCACAGTCTGGGCATGTCTCCTCAGAGGAAGAAGCAGTATGAAACTTGCTTTTGTCCACCTAATTAGGATCTTTGAGACACCCCTGGAGTTATTCCTGCCAGGACATGGCAGGAATCTCATGTTGCTCTACCTGGTATATTTGCCAGGTAATCTTGTGGCTGCTACAAAATTGAGTTTTAATTTTGAATTCTTCCTTTTCTTTGCTCTACTTTCTGTAACCTCTCAGGTCATTTCTGCTGTTTCTCTTTATCATAGAGCACTACACCTGACGAAGCAAATTAATTTTGTAACTCTTTGTCAAGGAAAATGTTTTCAAGTGTAATTGCATTCTTTGCCAGCTCAAGGCAAATAAATGGTCACGGCCATGAGGTGATTCACATCAAATTATACATTCTGTTCTTCATAGGAACCTTTTTTTTTATGTTTGTGTGAAATTGGTTATTCTTAAAAGTACTAGAGAAAAAAAAAAAAGCAAACCAAAAAATAACCAAACTTTTCCTGGCAGTGTTTATGGAATTTATCTTTTTTATCCCAATCTT
>VZUA01067602.1:29754-49636 GCA_013401035.1 Horornis vulcanius
GTTTTTTTTCTGGAGACTCAGTGATAAAATTCTTGAAACATGGCCTGCTCTGGAAAGAACAGCTTTACAAGGAATGAGCCCAAACCTTTCCAGTAGCCTGTGCTGCTGGGAGCTCCATGCTCTTCCAAAGGCATCCTGCTGGGCAGGGAACTTGGATAAATGAGTGTTCAGAGCTACCAGTGCTGTTTGACACAAAGATTATGGTGTGATATTGCTTCTGGTGGTCTCACTTTTCCTGGAATTCTGAGCTCAGTTTGAACTACCTAATGCAAATGGTTATCCCTGAGATGACCTTGAATGAATTCTTCTTGCTTTCCATAAGAAAAAAAATCAAAAACCCTCAAGCTTTTTGATGCAATTTCTTGTGATTTGTTACCAAAATCCTAAGGAAAGAACAGAGCAAACATTTTATAACTGTTACGTTAACAGATCCAATAGCATGTGTGTGATGTGCCTTTCACGTATATATCACATTGATCTAAAAATAGGTACTTTTTTCACACAATAAGAAAAACAAACCCTCCTCCAGCAGGCTGCTACTTAACCTTGCTCCTTTTCATCCACTTCCCAGTGTACAGCGATCTTCTAGAGCTCTCGTTGCAGAAATTTATTTATTAGTTTTATATCTACAAATATTTGAAATCGGATCCCTTTTGTACCTTTTGTCCTGTTTAAACGATATTTTCTGAAATGTTTCTGATACACAGAAGCTTATCTGTAATTTTCAAAAGTCTCCCTGAATCAGTAAACCATAAATTTTTCATTCCATGGATCCAACTTCAGAAAATGGTAAGCGGGCACATTGAAAATGCTTTAACTGTTACTGATTTACAGAGGCATAGAGTTTTCTTCTGGAATTTTTAAAAACATGTCCCATGTTTTGCGTGTAAAAAAGGAGGGGAAATTAAAAAAAAAATAGAAATAAAATGTTTTCTTCCTACTGTCTGAAATATATCAGTGCTCACATGTCTCAGAGTGCATCTGACACTGGCCTCCCCCGGAGTTTGGATATTGGGCTAAATGGAGCATTGCTTTATTCTATCAGGCACAATATTCACTTTGAATTAAAAGGGAAATGAGTAGTGGAAGGGCAGGAATGGGAGAGCCAGAAGACAGCAGTGAGCTGTGTCATGAGGGGGCTGAGGTGGGATACAGTTGGTGCTCCTGGCATTTCACTGAGTAAATCTTATTTGAGTTACCTGCACTTTGAAGGACAGCAAAGGAGCTTCCATGTCTGTTTTAAGCAAGTACAAGTCTCATAAGCCCTGAGTTGTCATCAAAAACTCAATGAATACAATTTTTGTTCAGTCAAGTTTACTCACTACTCTCCAGTGCAGTGTGGGTGTGATGGGGCAGCAGTTTTTTATTGGATTATGGAAGGCAAACCTAAAAATCCCCCATCTGAAGGGTTATAAACATACAGAAAACTAAGAGTTAAAAAAAGAAAAAAGCTACTATGTGCAATGATATTTTATCACATCTGCCTTCTCTCATCGTGACAGAACCTCAGCTTATGTTAGCATTATTCTGAGAGCACTGTAATATAACAGACATATTTAATTTTTTTAAAATCAAAAATTATTGATATTGATAATTGAAAACATTTAACAGAAAATATTTTTTCCATTAATTGAGGTATTCTTCATTAAAGAATAATTCTATCCTACAGAGTGGTATCAATACAGTACTGTCAATAAGAAGAGGAAGAAAAGAAATTTTAGTTAAATAAAATTGATAAAGTTACGTTCTTTGCACTTCTCTGTACTTTAGTTTACTATCACAAGGTGGTGTACAGGCTGGTCAGTTGATCTTTAAGAAAAATGGAAGATTTACAAAGCATTTACAGAGTAAGGTTCCAGAGGAACTGAGGGAGCAGCAGTGTTAGAGTGCTGTGAGGCTGCCACAGTGTCCTGAGAAGGAAAACTTGGTTGTTAGTGAATGTCTCTATATTATCAAAGAAAAAATTACTTCAATGCAACTTCTTGTGGCAATTATTAAAAATCTGGCAGCGTCCAGATATCCCAGAACTACAAGAAAATAGTATTATAAATGAAAATGAGTGCATAGATAAGGTGGTTTTAGACATGCATATCACTTTTTAAAAAAAAAATTCTGTAAAGCATTTCTGGTCTGCTTTTAATCCCCTTCAAACATAATCAACAAACTCTTTTAACCTTTACCCATGTCCCATCCCAGGGTCTAACAGACATCCTAGAACACTAAAATTCAGAATCTGAGTGGTTTCAGAGCTTCCTTCCCCCAGAAATCTGGGACCATCAGTGTTTCACAGGTGGTGTTGCTTCAAAGGATACCATAAAAAAAAAATCACAATGACAGACTTAAAAATATTTAACAGAGCTCAAAACAAATGTGGATCTTTCATACCACTGCAGTAGCAATGTCTGTACTTAAAAAGGAAAATAAATTCTCCCCAACCCCTATTTGTGTATTGAGGATTGGATTCCTTATTAGAAAGCATAAAATCGATGTAAAGCAGCTGGAGCTCTTTAAGTGAGTGGAGCATCTGCTGGCAGAGCAGCCAGCAGTGGCTTACTTGGATTGGAACTGCACCCCTGAGCTCCTTTTTCTTTCTTCTCTTCCTTTTCCCTCTTGGCAGACGTGCAGCAGATAGCCATGGACTGGATCACGGGGAATTTTTACTTTGTGGATGACGTCAGTGACCGGATCTTTGTCTGCAGCCAGAACGGGTCCGTGTGTGTGACCCTCATCGAGCTGGACCTCAACAACCCCAAGGCCATAGCTGTGGATCCAGCAGCAGGGTAAGGCTCTTTCTGTGCCCTGGGATTGTCTTTGCACCAGGCAGGCTTGTCTGGGACTGCACACAGTGCATCTGTTTCCTGCAGGTGTTTTAATAACAGTTTTTTTCTTTGCTGCATTGAGTTCCTTGCATAGCTGCTACACTGAAGCAATGATGTGTAATGAAGTTGGAGCGAGTCGTTAACTGTGCTAATTGCAACAATTATTGCAGCATGTGCGTTGTGACTTCTCAAAATGGAATCAAAACTGGAAAAGCAGTTTAATCCCTACTTGTCACAACATTTGCTTTTGTGTTTGCTTTTCTGGAAGTTGTGTTCCTAACTAGAGGATGTGGGAAAGGAATTTTTGAAGGATTTTTGTGCCGTATCCCCTCATTTACAGGACTATTGGAAATTAGTTTAATGAGTTTATTTACACAAAGAAAGTAGAAGAATTTTTACTGTGCTTTAGAGGGTCAGCTCTAATGGTAAAATTTCATTGTATTTGTTTTTTCTGTTCCATGGATAGCTACATTCAGTGCCGGCTGGGAATTAAGCCTTCCTTAAAATGCAGAGTACTAAATGTCTTCTATTCTTTAACATCCACCCGCTGGGAAAAGTTTTTAAGCAAAAATGGTGTAAAAGCATAACTAAATAGGAGTAAGAACAGGATCAAGTTAATTTAAAATTAAATTTTGTTGAGGAGTTTTGATCAAAGATTTTATCTTGGTTTTATTAGTCAGTAAGTTCAGAACAAAATCCCTGATGGAATATGTCCTAAACTGCCATAAGCCCCTTCTCAACAAATACAAAAATATTTACAGTAGAACAGCTTGTCATCCATATGTGGACTTTTGTCAGTCCTTATTTAAAGCCTGAGCGAATATTAAGGAGCATTATCACAATGACTTCAATTCTGACAGGAACAGCTTGCATGTAAAGTTTACAAAGAAGTTTGATAATGTGATCTTGACTATAGCTGTATTTCTCTCAGCAGCAGATGGTAAACTCGACTTGATCTCACTGCAGAGTTTTTCTAAAAGAAAAAATAAAAATTCATGTAGAAATTGATTTTCTGCAAGTTCTGATCTGAAAGAACTTGAAGCTTTCAAATTTGCTGACAGCATCCTTTTTTCTATGCCTTTACTTGCATATTCTTTCCTGAATTTACTGGATGAATCCAAAGCTTGCCGTTAGCTAATCATATCTGTCAGGGGTGTAGGAATTGTACCCAAGCCTTTGGTTTTGTGAGGAGGAACAGAAGAATGAAAGACTTTTCCTCCAGTTATCTGCTGGCTGCAAACCATTCCTGTTCAGTGCAAGGTGCAGAGTGGCTGCTTTAGGGAGAGGGAAATGCTGCCCTGAAGGAAAGGCCACAAGTGATCACGATATTTTACAGTGTGATTCTTATTTAGCAATCTCCATTTATTTTGTGCTGAAAACACTGTGTGGAAAATTTTCTCAGAATACATGTATTGCAGTTCAGCAGTTATTTCATTGCTGGGTTTTTGGCATTTTTCTTAATTATCTGATGTATGTTGTTCTGTTAATTGGATACCTAACTACATTTTAACTGCTACACTCCAATTTATATATTGCTTATGTTAGTTTTTGACTGGGTTTTGATCCAGAATGCAAACAGGTAATGAAAAAGCATTCTGGCTATTTAAAAAATCTCCTGATCTTTTCCTTTATCTTTTGTTTTCTGTCCTTTTTTATTTTTTTTTTTTTTTCTTTTAACTTTCTCATGCTGATCATAGTTGAGACTTATTTTGGTGTCAGTGTTTTAGGGTGGTATTACTGTCTGGGTAACTTGGTGGTTTTATTTTATTTAAAAAACTCACAAAAGCATCCATGGTAAAACCTATATTGCAAGTTGAGCTCTGAATGAGGTGTTGCTCTCACAGAGGAGAACATTTCCAGTGCTAAGAAATTCAGAGTGTGATCCCAAGCCTTTATGTCTGTGATAAACTTCCTGTAGAAGCACAGGGTCAAGCCCTGCTATTCTTTCATGTTCACGTCCGTGTGTGAGGAGTTTAGTTGTGTCATGAACCAGAAATTCTGCTTTTATCCATGAAACAACCAAGGCATGGTGGAAAATTTGCTCATTCCAAATGGTTCCCCTTGCTGCACTCAAGAATATCTTTTCTGAGTGTGGTTAATTTTACATCTCTGTGCCTGCAAGTTCTGTTAGATGTTTACTGGTGATGGTTTGATATATTCTCCTATGAGCTTACAATGGAACTTGAGCTACTAAGCTTCCTTTCTATCACACAGGGAGTGAAAGAACTTTTCATAAAAGTTATTTAAAACTGAATTTGAAATTGAGAGGAGAAAGAATCTGCTATTCATGCAGCTCTTGAGGAGCCACGTTTACTTTGGCAGGATTTCAGCACTTTATCAGTCTGAACTGTGTTTGATGTTTTAGTTATTCCAGACTAGGTCTAGTGCACACCCACCATAAAAATGTCTGCTTCCCTCAGTGAACTTGTAACTTACCCAGGCAGGGGTTTTGCAGTTCTGATACTCATCTCTTACATCAGTTAATTATCAATTAGAAGTAGCACAGGGTAAGTATCAGACCTGTGTTAAGGAGAGCATTTCCAGGGGCAGGGAATGTGTCTCCACTGGTCACTGGGAGCACTTCAGAGCCCAGACATGGCAGTGAAACATGGATTGAAGGAAAAGCTGGGGCAAGGAAAGTAGGAAATAAAGTGGCAATTGGCAACAGAGAGGGAGAATAAATTGTTTTACAATAATAGATTATCTATCAAATGCCTTGGAACTAAGATGTTCGGTTCCCTATGTCTGCAGTTCATAGCTTTGATAAATTTTAATACAGGACTTCTTTTCTTCTGTGGTCAAGGAACAGAAGTGATTACTTTTGCTGGTCCATGAAAGTGGTGTAAAATTGATGATGGTGCTGCTGACTGTCAACATGAAACAAATACAAGCTGAGTTAGAATGGGTTTAGCTGAGATCCTCTGTTCAGGTCTGCTGGACTCATGGGGAATGGTTTTTCAGATCATTCCAGCCTGTATTCCCTTGGCATATTCATGAGGCTTTGATCACCGGACACTGATGATAGGGAAGGTAACACATTTAAAGCTCACAAGAGGATGGATCAGATTTAGGTTCTCTCCCAGCTCTGCCACAACCAGCTAAATGTCTCTACACAGAGCATTTTATTTTCTTTATGCCTCTGCATCTCTTTGTATTTAATAAGAAGCATAAAATACCTGTTGTTCAGCCTATGTGAATGCATTCAGGAACATTAGGAATTAATATTGTGGAATGCTAACTTGTACATCTTCATATTTATTCTTTAAGTATGTCTACTTAATTGCCCTCAGTGTTCAAGGTAAATGGTTGCCTTCCACTGCACCACAATGGCCATGGAGAATGTACTGCACCATTTTACACAGCAGAAATGCCTTGGAGCAGGGGAATGTGCTGCAGTACCCTCCCAGCACTTCAGTCCTGGTCATACTGCTCAGACATCTGACATACCTGGAGTGATGTCAATACCAGGGTGTTGTAATCTATCCTCATACCCATTCTCTGATTTCTTTGGGAATGCCAGAAAATGGGGAAAGGACAGGAAGGGCAGATGAGGCTGCAGCCTCAGGGCTACTCCTGTTCCAGAAATGTGCAGCTTGTACCAATGCTTTTTGGGATGCAAGCCATAACTTTCTACTTTCTTTCCCAGGCTTTTGGAAAAAGATGAACTTTAGGGAGGAGGTTTGAAATGTGGAAGGTTTTGATGTAGCATCCACAGACAAAACTACTCAAACATAAGGAGATGTGAGACTAGAGGTTACACAGGGTGACATTGCAAAGAGGATGTGCAGAGCAAGGCTGGAGTGTGGAAGAGTGTGTGGAGCAGAGTGTGGAGCAGTAATGGGAGTAAGGAAATGGCTTAGACACCTTCTACATGAACCTCCGTAGAATCATCACAGAATTCCAGAATAATTTGGGTTGGAAAAGACCTTGAAACTCATCCAGTTCCACCCCCTGCCATGGGCAGGGACACCTTCTCTATCCCAGGTTGCCCCAAGCCCTGTGCAACCTGGCCTTGGACACTTCCAGGGATGGGGCAGCCACAGCTGTTCTGGGCACCCTGTGCCAGGGCCTCACCTCCTTCCCAATATCCCATCTGACCCTGCCCTCCTTCAGCTTGAAGCCATTCCCTGTGTCCTGTCCCTCCATCCCTTGTCCCCAGTCCCTCTGCAGCCCTCCTGGAGCCCCTTCAGGCCCTGCCAGGGGCTCTGAGGTCTCCCCAGAGCCTTCCCTTCTCCACACTGAGCACCCCCAGCTCTCCCAGCCTGGCTCCAGAGCAGAGGGGCTCCAGCCCTGGGGACATCTTCTTGGCCTCCTCAGCAGTTGCTCCAGCAGCTCCACGTCCTTCCTGTGTTGAGGATCCCAGGGCTGGAGGCAGCTCTGCAGCTGGGGGTCTCACCTTGACCTGTCCACTCTTCTTGGATGCAGCCAGGACCTGGGTGTCTTTCTGGGCTGCCAGTGCCCACTGGAGGCTGATAAAAGAGATGGTGGATTGAGGGGGAAGAGGAGGAAGAGAAGAACCAGAGGGGGTGCACAATTACAGGCTGGAGTCACTGAAACTTGAGACTGCCATTTAAAAGTTGCATTAGGAACAAAGGGGAGAAAAGACTTGTAAAGAGATTTGCAAAAGGAGCAAGCTCATATTTTAATACTGCAACAGTGTGTGTCATGTAAATATTTGAATAAATCTTTTAATCGGCTTTTCTTTCTGCTATAGTGTAGAAATACAAAAAAAACCCAAAAAAAACCACAGTCTCTGCTTATTTCTTCCACACGTGGTTTGTAAATGCATACAAGAAGAGATTGTGTTATGATGATGCTTGAAGAACAGCTATTAATGAGTTATGGTGTTATGTGCCATTTCTTGGTAATGTTAGGGAGTCAGGAACAAAACAAATGCACAACAGCAAAAAAAAAATACTCTGTTGCATTTTAAGTCTGTAATAGGAATCAGTTGATAGCTCTGGGATTCACAAAGGGGAACAAGGGAAACAAGAATTATTAGCTGAAGGTATCTGCATCATCTCAGAAATTTGTTCTGAGGAAAAAATATAAAAAATATTCTGCGGACTTCATTCTGAAGATGCTTAGCACAGATTTCTTCTGTGGCTCAAATCAAAGCCACAGTATGAAAATAATAATGATAATTAAAAATACATAATGTCATTGTGTGAAACACAGTAGGGAAATTTGCCTCAGTCTAAAATTTCAGAAGATAGGAAGAAGCAAGAGGGTAAGAAGACATTTTGAAATTCAGCCTTCTGTATAAGAACAGAGTTGAACACAAGCTTTAAAATACCATATTTGAGGGATCTAGAAGAAACATTTAATTCTGCCTTTTTAATTTTATTTTTTAGTATTTTTTTATTTATTTTAAATTTTGAGTTTATTCTACCTCTGAAATCTGGTAGAGGTAAGAGGAGGAAATTTGGGGTTGGTCCTTTGAGCCCTGTTGTCATCCAGGGTGTTTAGATGCTGTTGCAAATATTTTTTTCTCAAGCTGTGTGTAATCATCCTCATGGGATATTTGCTTTTCTTGGTCAGATCAAAATGCAATGTAAGCCCCACTGAGCACTTTTCACTAAAAATCAAAGGGAATGAGAAGTTTTACACACCATTGAATGAAAAAGGTTTATTTAATTAGAGAGCCATGCACAGGAGATGGTGCCTGGGGTATGGAAAAGCCATCCCAGAGGATGGAAAACAGCCCCCAGTGAGTCAGAGACTGAAGATATAAAGAGTTTTGGGCTGACAACTCACCCTGTTTGGCATCATGTGCAGACGTGTGAGCCAGGAAGAGCAGTCCTGCTTGGTGGGATTTTGGACAAAATGTGGGTGAGGTCTCTGATGGAATGCCCTGAAATCCTGCATTAGTAAATCCACACCTGCCAGCAAAGAGCAAGTCAGGTGAGGGGTGGAGAGAGACCTTTCTGAAACAAATTTATGGACAGTAATTTTGTTTTTCTTCTCTTTCTGCACCTATTTCTTTAGAAAAAAATGAAAATTGGACCACAAATGCAATTTGTATTAGGCACAGTGAACTGAGTTTACATTCACCTCATATTTGCCTGGAGATACCGGTGAGGAGATGAAAATTCTTGCAGTGGAGGAAGAGTAGAAATTCAAAAAGGAGGGGAGGTCAAACCATATATATTTTTTCTTTATTTGCTTCATTGTTATTTAGACAGGGGAGTATTTTAGGGTAAAAATAAAACATCTGCACTTATTGTCTGCTGCCTCTTTTATTCTTTTTACTCTCTTGCCTTTGAGCTTTTATAGCAGCCACAAGGCTTAGGAGAGATTCTCAGTCTTAAAACTTTGGGGTTTTTTTCCCTCTCAGATTAGTCACTATTTTCTGCTGATCAAAGAGGAGACTTATAATCATTAAAACCCACTTTTTAAACAGCCAAATCATTAGTGGTTTAATAACATGCCATTATTAAAAGAGCTCAGTTCTTTTTCTTGTCACAAAGATTTTCAAAGAGCTGTAAGATACATATAAGACCCACTCACTTCAAAAAAGTTTTAAAGATGACCTGAAAAGGAATCTTCTTCATTAAAAAAACCAACCAAAAAAAGAAAACAAAAATCAAACCTCAAAACACAAAAAACTTTGTAGTAACTAATCATAATATGAACGTTTGCATTAAGAATTAATGGTTTTTTGCTCCTTTCTCCCCTCCACAACCTCTTTCAGGCTGTGAACATTGGAGATGGTATAATAGAGCCAAAATAAGAAGAGAGGCAAAGATACTTAATCAGACAAAAAAAACCAAAAAAAAATCCAAAACCACTCTTTTAAAATTATTTCCACATTTTTATCCCTTTAGAGAAAAATTCTTGCTAAGAAATTATGAAAAAAAGATTTCTTGCCTGATCTCAAGTATTACAGAACTGCTTCCAGTTCTTTGCTCTTCCGTCTTTTAATTTTAATTATTGTGAAGAAACTGAGACACAAAACTCATTCACCTTTGCATTTTCCCCTGGATTTTTTCTCCCTTGAATCTTCAATCCCGGTCTGCTCACTGGGAAACCTTGTGGCTGCTGCTCCTCTTCTAAGAAAAAGAAGCAAAGGGTGTTGTCACATCTTCTCTCCTTCCCAAAATGTGATATCACAATTCTGCATTCATGTGCAAACAGAAGATAGGAGAAATTATGGTTCCTTTTTCCAGAAAGCTAAAACATAAATAAATGAATAAAATTTGATTTATGTATTTGCAAAGAAACGAGCTTGTATGAAAAAGTCAGCTAATTCACCTAAAAGGATTCAGAGTCACTGACAAAAGTGAAGGAATTAAAATCCCAAACATGTGACCTAACTGCATTAAAAAGGAACTCATTAAAAAAGTCTGGTTATTGGTCTGGATCAAAGGGACAACTATAATCCAAACAATAAAAACAGAATAGGCTTGAACAGGTTTGGTACATGCATGTTCTCAAGTAATAATGTGTGTTTGCTCTTGTGAATACCCTTTCATTAATCACACATTGCTGAAAATAAAAATGGATGAGCATAATTAATACCCAGTCTTCTGCATGTACCCTGAAGATGGGCTGAATTTGGTGCCCAAAGCAAGTTGCATTCAGAGAAAAGGCAGGTACTGATAGCAGTGACAAAGGATGTATTTCTTGATAATAATCCTTTGTGAAAGCGCTGGCAAAGTGAACACTGGAAATGTTATTGGAATAGTTCAGGAGTGATGTTCTGAGACTTGATATTACAGCAATATTGCCTGGAGAATAAAAAGCTAACTAGAGTAATACTCATGAAGCATGAACTAAAGTGAGCCTTTTTTCTTATGCAGCATGTGCCCAGTAATGGATTTCATATATTGCTACTAAGAGGAACAATTCTTGAGTAGTGTCAGCAAGTATGGAAAAAAAATCAGTGGGAATAGAAAAACATTTTTGGAATCACAAGATATCTGTGGTTTGTAAAAAGAAAAATTAAAAAAAAAAAAATAATAATAATAAAAAGCTTTTAAGTCAGTAAAACTTTTCTTCACTTACCAAGTTTGGTTTGGAGGAGCACGAAGGCAGTGCCATGCCTCTCTCAGCAGGCTCAGGCTCTCCCAGAGAGCTGAGCTGTCAAACCACAGCATCTTCCTTACCCAAACCAGCTCTGCCCGGTGCTTTTGGGCCCTGAACATCAGAGCTGCCTCAGCAAACCAGGCTGAGCACATGAGCAGCAACAGCACCAATAAAACTCTGCGAGCTGCATTGCCTGGGGCTGTGCACAGCTGATCCTGCACGCCTCCTCCCACTGAGCTTTGCACCCTCCCTGTGTGCTGGGAGTTTACTCTGCTGCCCGTGCTCACATCCCTCACGTCCCTCAGTCCTTCACTAATTAAACTTCTGCTCAAAATGCTCTTCTTTTACCCAAATTGCCATAGATCTACAAATTAGAATTTGTTTTTTTGTGAGGGAGACTCAGAAGTGGACATGTTATTCTCCCTGGAATGGAAGTCTCAAAGTACTTTTTTTTTTTTCCTTTAATTTAATGACTGAGTTGTCCAGGCAAAAGCTACATGATTTAAGTCATCCCATCAGTGATTTTCTTCAAGTTGAAAGCAATTAAGCTGGAGAGAATTGAGGCCACTTTGTTTCTGAATGAGAATATAAATGGGAGTTTAAGGCTCCATAATGCATGGACATTATGTTCATGTCCATTTGAAGCCTCCTTTTATTTTTTTTTTTATTTTTAATTTTATTGCCGGATTGTTTTATTATCTAACCAGCTTCTGTAAGGTCATTTATGTTGAAGACAGGTTCTGATATGAATTTGAGCATTGCATGAGTGGAAGAGCAGAACTGAAAATAACGCTGCTTAGGACTCTTTAATTTTTTTTTTAGATGTACTTATATTAATCTGCACTTAAAAATATCCATGTGTATATAGATAGATATTGATAGAGGTTTTTTGGGTTTGTTTTAGTTTTTTTTCTCTAAAGTGAACAAAATGAAAAGAGGAACAAAAAGCTCATGTTAATGGATTATGGTGTTATAAAGTTTTCTAAATCCTTTTTCCTAGTGTAGCCCATGTTATTTCTTGTGTTTTTAAGTGAGTTTTAGTATTGCAGTAGTGCAAAATTGTGCAAACCATGAATTTTTCTAGTAAGGTCTTTTCATGCCATTCTTTTCCTTCCTCCCACAAGATAAATAACCACCTGTATACATGCCATGTTTGAAGCATAAAAACACTAAATCACAGAATATTCTGAGCTGGAAGGGACCCAAAAGGATCATTGGGTCCATTACTCTTGCTCTGGATTAACCAGAACCACCCAGAGTAACAGAAATGATGAATTCAGTCAATTCAGTTAATTCATCAGCAGTATGATGATATCATCATGATGGAGCTGCTGTTTTCTCAGGGCTGATTACATGGGTGGCTATTTTATATATATATATTGATTTTCCAATTGTAGGTTTTTTTCTGGAGGTTTCTTGCATGTCAGTGGCCTCGTTGCTGTGCTCAGTAGTCTGAACAAGCCTTGCTGGAGCTCAGCTGCAACATGACCCCTTTTGGTGGAAGATGGAGAAAAGCTGGAGGAAATCTGGAGATAGTAATAGGAAATAAAAAAATGTAAAAACATCTTGGCCTATGTGAAACTTGCAGGAACTGGGGTAATCTTTTCTAGAAGAGAAAATCCATACTATTCCTATAAAAGCCTGGTAGAATAGCAAGGTAAATTTTAATTCTTATTAAAGAAAGAATAGGACAAATAATTTTAATGAGCAGATACTGGTAAATAAAGGAAAAAAATGTCAAATCTGAGGCAACCTTATCATATAACTGATGTAAAAGTTGGAGTCTCTGTCATTAAGGACAGTTGGGACTGTCTGTCTGGAAGGGATGTTCAGCCTTGGATTTCACATCACGATGTTTGTGTGTGCAGGTCTGTGAGCTTATAATGTCAAAGAATGGTGTGCTAGAAGAATAAATGTCAATAATTCTATTTACTAATGTTTCACTGCTGTTATTTAAAAAAAGTATGGCTGAATCATTACCAAGGTAACTCTCTGTTTTGTTTCTCCACTTGAAAGAATTGGAGAGATTTTGAAGAAAATGGGTCAAAATATAAATTCCCAGAAGTATTTTTTTGTTTGTTTTGTTTTGTTTTTTAGAGGATTTGATGCAAGTGAAACTGAAAATTGGATTTTAAATGGATTTTGATACCAAAAAATTTATCCTGGAACACATGCAAAAGTTCCTACCCACAGGCTGCATCNAGGATTTGATGCAAGTGAAACTGAAAATTGGATTTTAAATGGATTTTGATACCAAAAAATTTATCCTGGAACACATGCAAAAGTTCCTACCCACAGGCTGCATCCTCACTTTTTAGGAATTGCCTTGATTTGAGTGGTTAAATTGTAGGTTTGATTGTTTAGTTTTGTGTTCACAGAGCAGCACCAGCAGCTTTCTCACGTGGTGGTGGAGATGGCAAATTGCTGCCTTGGGTAGAAGGTTGTGGACGCTGGGGTGAGGAGCAGCTTTTCTTCAGAGATGTGTGTTTGCAGCTCGCTGACACAATTTCTGTGTTGTGTTTGATCAGGCACGGAGTGTTAATCAGCTGTCCAAAGTTATCTCTTGAGGCACACAGCTCTTCCAACCTACAGTGGAAGGAGAAGCAATTTCTGCTTTACCCTGCTGAAAACTCCAGCAGAAGTCCTCAAAGTGTGGGAGCACTGGCTCTCTCTTGTTTCTGAAATGATTATGCTCTGTGCTGGAAACTCCTAAACCTTTTAAAGTTTGCTCATTACCAGTTATCTTGAGCTGGCTGGTTCATTTTCACGCACAGACACGTTAAATGTGCACACAAAAAAAAAAACTTGGTCCAGATTTGCCGTTGGCCTCGGTCTTGGTGTTTCCAAGGAGCAGAATTCAGGAGTTTGGGCAGTGTCCAGGCTGGCACTTGAGAACTTGTTTACTTTGAATCAATGGGTAATTAGCTCACTGAGGATTCAAATTTTTAGCGTAGGGAAGTCTAGGAAAAGGCCATTGAGTTAAAGAAAATAATCTCATTGACTCTGCTTCACTTTGGTTTAGATCATTTTTATTCATTAGGATTTGACAGCAAATCGACGAACGCCAAACCAAAATACTCAGGGATCATTATTCAACAGATATTAAATGAAAAAAACCCTATTAATAGCAGGGTGTTTAAAACTCTCTGCCTTTTTTACATGCTGAGAAAACACTGCTTGCAGTCGGAGAGCTTTGTAAGTTTTAGGAACACGGAGTTTTGCACAGGCTTCCCCAGACCCAGGAATGGCACAGCACCACCTCTTGGCTGTTCTCCTCCAGCAGAACAGAAACACACTGTGCTTTCTGCTGGCACTGCTCCTCTGGCTGAGCAGAAGGAGAGGAGAACAAGCAAACTGCATTCCCAACAGGGATTACACTGCCTTCAAACAGAAAATCAGACCTCTAACCAAAATATTTAAATTGGAACAGAAATCGGTTGACTACACCAAGCCAAGCTCTTGCTTGGATCCTGAGTGTCTGACATGGTTTACTGATGTGAAAACATTGCATCTTCTGAAAGTTCAAGGATTTATTTGTTTGTTTTTATGTATGAATCTCCTTGTTAAATTACTGCTCTGTTACTTGTCACGTAGAGTTTTCTGAATGTAGCAATATTTTAGTAGATCACAATACTTTGGTGTATGCAGCTGTCACTTCAGAAAACTTGATGCATATTCTAACATTTTCAAAAGTGAAATCTTAAGGTTGGAATTTGCATTCGTGCTTAAACTTTCAATATGCTGGCAGCTTTATTTTGGAAGGTTTGAATGCCCACAGGTCATACTGGGGAACAGCTGAGACTGTTCAGTTGCTGAAGTGAGGCTACTTACATAATGCATGTTGTGTCTGTGTGTGATTTCCAGGACATTAGAAGAGGATTCCTGTCTTTGGCTGGTGAATTTTACCCCAATATTCTACAAGACACTGCTGCTTATGTATTTTTAATATAATTATACATACATGTATATAATAATATTTGATGAGCCACCCATGTCCTCAGGCAGAAGTTTTGGCTGTGTTGAACTGCCTGTGATTTGGGATGAGGTTTTGAAAATATAATGTCTCAGTGTCACAGGCAGAATCAAGCTCTGCAACATCAAGCTTAAGTTGAGCAGTCATAATTACCAGGTAGGCTTGAAATTGTGGTTTAAATTCTGTGGGAGGTTCACTTCATTTAAGCTTGGGAGGATTTTGTGAAGAGGAATTCATTAATGTCTGGGAAGCAGTTGGAGACAGGTGTGAACCCTGGTAAGTGCCTGTTTGGAAATGAGCAGCTTTGCATTCCGAGCAGGATTTGAACAGAATGCAGCTCTGTGGAAGGGTGTGAGGCAGCACATTATGTAAGGAAGCAGCAGTGCTCAGAGCATGAGGAGGGTGTTTTGAAATAATAATCAGCATGGATGTATTCAGAGAATTTTGCTTGCTCATATCATGGGATAATTTCACAACATTTAAGGGATCATAATGCTTGCTAGTATTTGAATGCTTGGATTTGTACTTGTAACGTTTTTATGTGCATTTTGATTTTTGTTTTGTTCTTATCTCACAGCCTGGAGGTAAGTTACATAGATCCACACCTGCTCCACCTTGTCCAGTTTGTATGGAAAAGGAGTTGAGAATAGAGGTAGAGGTTGAGACATTTCCTATTTTATCACATTCTTTGAAGGCAGTATAAATGAGCCTGTGACATTCTGCAAGCAGGTTTTGTCTAAATTTCATAATCCATAATATTCAGAGAGGAGATTGCATGAACTATACATCTTTGGCTCTGTCAATTTAAGATTATTGTCTCTAATTATCCTGTGAGCAGGCATGGAGAACAGTTTATTTGCCTCTTCTTGCAGTGACTTTTTAGCTACTTCAGAAGAACTAACAGATGCTTCTTTTAATCTAGACTAAGAAAACTCAACATATTTTTTTCATATATTCCTCACCACTGCCACCTCCTTCTTCATCCAAACTTCTGATGATTTAGCTGTTGCTCTCTATATGCTCCCTGTTTGGTCTTCATTTCCCTGAAAAGCTGAGGGAAGTAGGAAAGTTTGTTTGTTTCCTGTTGTAAACACTTCAGTGTAATACTTGCTGATTTTCTGGAGTTTTTCCTTAGCGCTGTGATAGAACTGACTTAATTCTAGATTCAGGTCAAGTGTTACCTTGGTGAAAGTTATTTAATGATTTTAATTTTCCTCTTCCTGCTCCTGTTCTGTCTGTGCCCTTCCAGTTGTCACTGCCTCACCCTTTTTGATCCTTTCCTGAAGGGTCTTGCAGCTCCAGGTTCTCTCTGTCCTGTGCCTGTGTAGATGAGTCACTAATCATTATCAAGAGGGGATTAAAAGGGGGATTTTGCACAGGGGAGGCCTGTTGGGATGGTTCAGCTTCTGTTGAAATCACAATATACAGACATCTTTTCCTACACATCCTACTCAGCTGAATCCTATTTCAGCTGGAACACTGGGAGGTCCAATTCCCTTCTCCATATTCCTTGCCATCCCTTATTTTTTGGTGCTGTTTTGCAAAACAAAGTGTGTCCTATATTCTATGGCACGTTGTTCATTATTCTAAAAGATAGTTTTCTGATGCCCAGCAGAAGTTCAAAAAATGATTTCTACTGTGTTTCCAGTTCCATTTCTTCAAGTGACACTGGAAGGTACAGAGGGACACAGCTGCCAGTGTGCAGAGTGTGAACTCCTGTCTGTCATCACCTCAATGTTACATGACTTGGAAGAGAGTGAAGTTGGCAGCAGTTGCCTCTCAGCACAATAATGTGTGAGCTGGCTTTTGACCCTTCTGTAAAAAGGGAAGAAAAAGCAAACAAAAAACCCCACGTACAGGATAAGACTGTTGTAGCACAAGTACAGATGCTGAGAGATGGAATGCAGAAGCTTTCTGACAAGAGATTTATTACTGTAAATAGCCACACACAGACCACAGGGCTGGATAAGGATATTCATCTGTTTCATCTCATGTACTCCTTAGAGATATGGCTGTGCATGGTCTGTTTCCCTCTTGCCAGTCAGTGGCAGGAAATATTACTTGACTAAACTCCATTAGTAGTTTTCAGAAACATCAGCCTCAGAAATACATCCATTTAGTCTGTAGCTTGTTAATCAAGTCTCTATTCATCTGTCCCTACAAGCCATAAAGTTCTGCAGTGAATGTGTGATTGTAATTAACATCATGGACCAGTTACAGGGTGTGAGCAGCAACACATCCACCAGTGAGTGCTCTGTGCTTGCTGACAGTGCAGCTTTCCCCTGCCAGGACCCTCGGTGCCTCCCATGCCCCAAGGCTCTTTCTGGGCTCCCTCAGATGGTGCTTTTCCCATCTGCTGATTGATTAGGGGTATTTTATTGCCCAAAGACCAATGGGCTGTATCACCTTGAAGGCATCAGCATCAACAGATGAAGGCAGCAGGTGATGACTTCAATATTTTAATGCAGAGTTTCGCTTGCATTCCAGGATAGCAAGAATACAATTAAAAATAGCAACAGCAAAGTGATCACGTCCTTACTGCAGGCACTCACAGGCAAGCTCCAATCATCTCTCACAATGTGCTGCTCTTAAATATGTTTCTCTTCATTTTTTGTAAACTATGCTCAGTTGTTACATCCCTTTAAATAGAGAGTGGATGTGTGTTGTGGTGTTTGGTTTAAGATGCATTGCTTAGCCCTAACAAACTCACCAGGGTTGCAGGTGGGTGTAAGAAGCCACAGCCTAAGGTACCACAAGTGTATTGAAGTCACTGACATCAGGGCTGTGGTCTTGTGGGACAAACATTATCATGGAGACCATGAGGGTGTCTGGTGGTCAGGGCTGTGGCTGGGCTGCCTGGATTTATCCGTGTCACATCTCAGTGAGCAGTCAGCAGCCTGCTCCAGTTGTGCAGCAACAGGTCCTTTAGGCTCCTGCAGAGTAGAGCTCTGAGTTCCAGAAATCCAGGTGCCTTTAGCACCAGCAAGGACTAACTGGGATTTCAGTCAGCTGCCAGTTTCCTTTCTTTCTCCTTAGAGAAATACAATGCTGATGTATAAATTGACACTCCTTTTCCTTTTGCCTCAGTGGCTCCAACCTGCACTTGTTAAAAAGTTGCACACAAACAAGTTTGGGCATTTTCGTTCAAGTAAATGTATGGAAAAGGGTTGTAGGACTGACTGCAATGCATAATAAGCTAGAGAAAGCAAACCAGAGGAGCAGCTGCTGCCAAAAACTCCACAGAAAATTCTGCTTTCAGCCTCTGTAACTAATGGAGAAAATTGCGGGAAAAAAAATTCCTGGATTTTCATGTTCCAAGAAGCACAAACTTGTATTTGTAAACAAATACAACATGGATTATCCTCTAATATATTAAATGGGAAATGTTATATTGCAGAAAGATGAAGATTGAAGTCCCAGGCAAAAATGCAAATTGCTTACAATACAAAAGACTGTAGACCTCAGCAGCTGTTCAACATCTGTCCCCTGAAGGGAATGAGATAAACACGTGACAAACAGCACATAAATACCTGGCAATTAATACACATGGAGTCGTGGGGAGGGACACAAAGCTGCAATCCAGTTATTGGGGCTGGACCACATGTAAATGACAGCATAACACTCAAAAAATTACTCCAAAAAGAAATATGAGGTACAATCACAAGAGTTGTGCCTGAGTCAGTGCCTGATCTCTGGGTTTTGTGATTGTTGAACTGGCTTGTTAGCAGTCAGCTTTGGAAATTTTGGGATTGCATTTGAGGGTTTGTAAAAGGTGAATGGGAAAAGTAATCTCATACATGGACTTGTACCACACATGGATGAAATTTTGTGAGAGCTGCCTCAGAGGTGCAGTTTTCCACTGGGAGAAAAAGAATTGCACCTACAAATAAACCCTTAGAGGTATTACCTAAAGCGTCCTTTATAGAAACACCCCCATATTGTTCTCTTTGTATTTTTATTTTAGTAATTCCGAGGCCTAGAATAGCACACAGTTTGATTGCAGTTTGTGTAACTCCTTTCTGTTTAGCACTCTCACATTCAAATGCACCTTAAATGCTCAGCTGAATAAATACAATGCAGATTACTGCTTGATGTATTCAATGCCAAATACTATCTTGCCAAAAGCCAAATATCTATTTATGTTTTGGCTTGCCTCCATATTCACACAATACTGGGGCTTAATGATGAGTTTTTTATTCTGCCATAGTATTTCTCTGCATAGGTGTTCCAGGGGAAAAGAGACACCATAAAAAAAGATGTGAGCTTCACAGTTACAGAGCCTTCTCTATGATCAAGTTAAATGGATGGGTTTTAATGTCTTGAGGCTATTGCTTCTCTCTTCAATTTCGAATCACATTGGAAAGCTGTAGAAGGGAAAGTACAATTTAGTGCTTAAAATGAGTATGGACAGGCGTGGAAAAGACAATATGAAATGCCAGGTTGTAGAGAGGGCAGTAAAAATGATCTGAGGTCAGACAAGCAGATACAATTCAAAGTGCAAAAAGAGCAAATTGGGTGAGAGGGGAGGAAAATATGCGTAGAGTGGACAAACTTATTTGGGGAAAAAGTAAGAGAAAAAGGAAAGGAGGAACAAAGCTAAGAAAGCTTCAGCATGAAGAACATCGTTAGGTTGTGTCAGACAGGCAGAGGTATTAGAAAAAAGAAAAGCTGTGATCCTGCACGTTGCTGTACATTCCTGCAATCTGTGGATGGTTCCCAGGGCACAGGTTTAGTTCTGATTTACAGGTGTGAAGGGGAGCTGGCCGCAGTTTGAACCCCGGCTGTCTGTCTGGAGAACCCTCTCCAGCACGGCCAGTCTGCACCTCCCCGAGTGCACAATTCCATCTCTTTGTGCTTCTTGACCTGGTAAAGTACCACTGTAAAGTCAGATAATGAAGTCTTACAGACCCCTTAGAATAAAAAATATGACAGCTAATAATAACTGGGGCAGTTGGGCTGTATTTTCTCCTCAGCATGTGGTGGGTTTGAGAACTCATATTAGGTTTGCCATGGATGAGAAAGATAATTTAGCCATTTTCAACAGCTGCTGAAGGGTAAGAGT
>VZUA01067603.1:9627-24494 GCA_013401035.1 Horornis vulcanius
ATTACTATCCACGTGTCATTTGCTGTTCTGCCTGGAGTCTAATTGTTTAATGATCAAATTTTCTGAGAGCAAAAGAAGAAGATGGGGGAGAAAAATAGCTCAATCTCCCAAGGAATCCAGGTAAGTAGGGAGGGTTGGTTATTTGATTAAGATTAGAACAGGAAGCAAAAACACCTCTTAGGCATTTAAAATTCTGCAGTATAAAATGTGCTATTCCTGGCAGGTCTTCGAAACAGGGGAAGTGAAAAGGCCAGGAACACAGGCAGAGCAACAGGGCCAGCCTCAAGAGCACAACTGTGGGCTATTTGCTGGCATTTCCAAATATTTTAAGTCCCAAATGAAGAGCACCAAAGAGGGTTAGAAAGTTGTGCTAATCAGCCTCCCCTTGGATTAATCTACAGCTGGGATTTGTAGGAAATCCACAGCAAGTTTAGTAATGTAATATTTATGGGTAGCGACATAGAGACTTTTTTCATTCTTTTAATTAAAAAGTACAAAAATCATGAGCTGAGACATCCCTTTTAAAAGGTTTAATATGGACCAATTCTGAACTACAAAACACTACAACTTTTCATTTTCCACGGTAAGGAAACACTTATGAAAAAACCCCAAAAAACAAACAACCCCGCGCCCCCAATCAAAACAACAAACCAAATAGAAAATTCTTCTCCCACAAGGAAAAGCAGCTTTATGCACAAGATTATCTTTCACCAACTATGCAGATAGTCTGCCTCAAGGGAATGGAAAGACTTGCAAGGCATCTGTCACACACAGCAGCAAAAAGGTAGATGGCAAAGAAAAAAATGAAAGACACAAAATCATACAAACTGCAAAGCTACCAGGAAGGGTTGGATAGAAGGACCCTTGCAAATGACCATATCTGCCCACAGCAATGACAGCTACATTGCAAACACTAAGCTTTTGCCTGATTCTTTTAATATTTGGAGTATCCATTGCAAGCATGCTGCTGCTGCTGCTTCAAATTTTAGGAAGAACACCTACATATTAGCAAAAGGAAGGAACTCACTTCCAGCACACAAAAGAAATCCTCCACTCAATTTCCAAGTGAAGGCAAAGAAAGACTACAAAGTTACTGGTACCTGTTCCAACATCTACACGTCAGAGCATATTAAATGTACCCACTCCATCACACAATTCCAGTTCAGTTCACTGCCACAGAGCCAATCTCCATCACCCCAAGAGTTTGTGTCAGCCTTCATGAGTTACTCTAGACATTGATCTGTGCCTCTGTGACAGAAAGTAGCTCTACCTGTCACTCATTAAGGACTGAAGAAGTGAGAGCTTGATGCACAGCAGTCCCTCGCTGCAGCAAAAGAGGCAGAAATGCTTTGCTGTGCTGGGGAACAGCTTTGTCCTGCTTTTCTACAATTAACCAAATTGTTGCCCAAGATATCGTGGGCCTAAACACTTATTCCTTACTGAAAAGCATGTTGTGCCTATGACAGTTGTTCCTATTCCAAAGTGTGTTCGAGAGAGATGAGCCACCTCACGGAAGTGCCTTGTGACAGTCCTTGGCTTGAGGTGGGATGGTGAGGAGTGGTGAGCTATGGACTAAAGGGTTCTAAAAAGTGTGCTCATCAAAAGATATTTTGGAACCAGCTCCCCAGCTGCTCCCGACACAGACCAAAAACCCAGAGAGAAGCATACAAAACATCTGCCTCAGAAGACAAACAAGGGAACCTGAAGCACTGCAGCAAGAAAATATTCTCCAGTTTCCTTCTGCACCCCAAGCATGTTAGCTCTGCAGAGCCTTTGGCACACCTGGCATCATGTCCCACCCCATTCCCTTCATTCCCTGAAAATCCTAAGAGCATCTTTGATTTGCAGAAGGTTGGACATAGGTAGAAAGAAAAGATCCTTTAGGTTCAGCAGCTAAGGAGCTTCTGAAATTCTCTGTTTCTAAAAGCAAGGAAAGGCAAAGGCAATGGGATGAATCAGAGGTGCAGCACAGATGTAAAAGCAGAGCCACTAAGAAGAAAGGAAGGAAATGATAACCAAAGAATGTATTTCTTCAAAATTCACACATCCTAATGCTGCCCACTTCCTTTGCACTCCCTCAGTTGAATTTCTGTCCGTGTAAATAAACATGTGCAATGGGAATTCAGCTCAGGACCTTGCTCCCATTACTGTAGCTTGCATTTAATTGAAATGTGCAATCCCATGGAAGTCCCAACTTTAACCCATTTGGGTGGAGTTTACAAGCTTCATATTTTTCCTAAAACTCCAGCTGCTGGAACTGTAAGACTCCGTGAGAATCCAAAGATCTCAGTTGCAGGATTTTTGTTTTGTTTATTTTAAAAGATAACTCAAGTTCCCATGCTTGTGGAGAAATAAAAATAAATAAAAAGAAAAAGCTTAAAACTGTGACTTGCAGGTTTATTAAAGGCTCAGAAACCAGAAGAGGAGAGAAAAAAAATACTTTCCATCTTTAAAAAAAACTTATGATCCTTTTAGTTTCCTAACTGCTAATTCCTTTGGGTTTTTATTCTGCAGCACTTTCTCTCCAATGACTTTTTTTTGCAGAATATAATTATTCCTCAATAAAGAGATAGATTAGAGGGCCCATTCTTCCTGTAGCTTTACTGAAGGCAATCATATTTGATGAGTCCAATGTCATTTCTCTTCTATGCATACAAGAAGATGTAAAATTATTTCAAGGGTTAGTTTAGACCACAGTGCAGAAGATGAGAGGGAAGAGACAGATCTGCTACAAGACTTCTTAGATAAAATATAAAAAGGTAACAGAACATTTATGTGGCCTCAAAACAGAGGAACCACAGTCTGTCATCAGGTTTGCACCTATCACCTAATCAATGCCAGCAATAAACGAAAGCCTGGATAAACACAGAATATACTTGACTCTCCATGGGCATTTTTCTGGGAATTCACTAGAATGCCTTATCTGCAATACCAACACCATTAATGCCAAGGGAGAAAGAAAACACCCAACACATTGCTCCATTACTTTTTAACGGTGATTTCAAACTATTTTCAGGCTATGCTTTAAATCTCATCACCTGCTTCACGTGGTTTATTTGGTTTTGAAAACATCCTGCGGAAGCAGGGGAGCAGCTCTGTGATGCAAATGTGTTTTACTTGGTAGAAGCAGATGACCACACCAGCACCAGACCAGACCACCTGTATTCCCTCCACCAGAAGAATAAAGTAGTTGTCAGAACTCATTTTCTTCATAGATGTTATGAAAGAAGTTGAGGTACACTTTGTCCAGCTCTATTTTTTTTTTTTATATTTTCATGGAGAAAAAGAAAATATTTCTTTCTAAGCAGTTTTCATCTTCAGGACTCTCAAGTTACAGAACTGAAGCCTAATAAGCAACACAGGATCACTGGTGATAAAGATGAGAGGCAGAATGAAGTGCAAGCAAGAGAGCACACATGGGTGTGTGTGTGTATTATTATATTAAGCTATGCATAAGCACAGCTTGGCCAAATAAAGTTTCCAGTTAAACTGCCATTACTGAAGCACAGATTACGTGCAGTTAATTAAAAAATACCTTCTAATAACTCTGAGTAAAGCAAACTACAGCTATATAACAGTGATGGAGACATTTACTGAGATACACTCAGACCACTGTGCTGGGTAAAGAAGTTAAGCACTGGAGAAGAGGGCAGAGAGGTGCACTGCCATCTCACTGTTATGCTGCAATCCCAGAAAGCCTGGCTGGCTGAACAGGAGCTACTGAGTTCACAGAGCTACTTGAAAAAAATAATTCCATCCATTTTCAAATCTGCTGTGAGGTTTGCTCTCTCTCCCTCCTCTGCAGTATCAAATGCTATTGACCACAGCAGAAGAAGACATAAAATGAAATGGAGCCCTGTCTCCTACCAGTACAAACCCACTAATGAGAAGTTATTAAAAATATCCTATTTATTTCACCCACAAGAACACTTCCCCAAAAAAATTTATTGTCAGCGTAGACCTTAGCCTGAATGGTAAAGCCAGTGATCAAGCTCAGCCTTTTCTACATAGATTGCAATTCCACAGCACAATGCAAGCAGCACCTACTCTGGATGCATCCTCAATTTTTTAAAAACATGTCTAAGGAGTTAACAATGAATTTCTTTCATCTTCAGGACAATAACTGCTCAGGCCAAAGGAAGAAAGCAAGGAATTGTTTCATTTGGCTTTCTCTTGTATCAGTACATTTACCAAACAGCTCTTACGTAGAACTTGTCATGGTGATTCATTTTATTGCATCCAAGCCTGTTGTACTGCCCCAGTAGGTATTCCAGCTACAAATGAGTCATAAAGCCCCTGAATGTGGTGTTTCGTAGAAAAGGCTGAATTCTCCATCAAAGGAGTTTCAAGAAAAAAATTAAAAGAACAAAAAGAAAGCACCATTACTTGGGGGCGAGGGGACTGGAAAAAGAAAAAGAATACATGAATAAATAATGTGGAAGTAAACAAAGTCCTTGCCGTGTTGAGCACAGCTGTTCTACAGCATTTATAAAGTCTCTGGTTACAGTCAGGGCCATTTCCCCAAGGAAAGAAAAGTCCTGTATTGCACAATATGGGAACATGAACACATAGGGAATATGCATTGATTTGTTAGTGCTGAGGAAAAAGGATTTTGAAAAAATCACCAGTCTACAGCAATTCTAAACAAACAAACAACCTGATGCTGCCAGAGGACTTGCACAGAGATGATTACACCAGAGTCAAAATTCTTACAAAGTCAACATTCAGCGTACTGTGCTAGACCTAAACACAACCAATTTTGCCTCTTTGAAGCAGTTATGTGGATAAGAGAGCAGCCTATTATAAAGTGCAGACACTGAGTAAATCATTGCCCTTGCTCAGTTCTGGAAGGGAGAACAAGCTGTTCCTCTTTGCTCTGGGCTCCTCATCCGTGTTCAGCGCACACACTGACTCTGCGTGTGTGGAACCTGTGCCTGTTCCTGCACGGAGATGGCAAGGCAAGAAGTTAGGGCACAATTATGCTGGCATGAAAAGATGCCCAGCAAAGCCACTCTGCCCAAAGCCAGTCTGTAGGAAAGGGATGAGGTGCAGCACACTGATGGAGCAGAGCCATAGCACATCCATAGGGTTGCCTGAATTCAGTCAGAGAGCCCATGGAACTCTGAGCAGTCCACAGGCACTGCAGCTCCCTGCTTTCTCAGGGCTACAATAAATTACCACAACAGCAGCAAACTAAGTGGGAAGTGGTGTTTTCCAACAAGCATGACAGCATGAGACACCTGACTTCATTCTCCCTCTCTGGAGGTGGGCATACACAAACAGGCAGCTAAATGCACAATCTTACAAGAGTCAGGGATAGCTCTCCTAAACTTGCTGCACTGCTGTAGAGCTAGTTCAAATATCCAAAACAATATAGCCAAAGAGTCAGCCAGGGTTTGTTTTGCTCAGCTGGAGAAAAGCCTTATTGCTTTTAGTAAGGCAGCCAGCTCAGTATACCCATGTCTCAGGGCATACACGCATTCTTTGGCACTATATAAATACCATAAACAACTATCTTGCTCCAGTGTTAGTTCCTTCAGATTTATTCACACGAGGCATCCCTTCTGTTGAAAGACCAGGATTTCTGCCCAACATTTCCAGCTGATGCCGGTGTGACAACTTCATTCTGAAAATCAAAAATCCCTGCTTTCTAGTTCAAGAAAGCAGTTCCATTAGTCAGAGCAATCTCCTAGAAGTAAGAAAGCACTGATTGAATTTTCACTCCACCCAATTCAAAGGTCAGAGAGTAGTTTTCCATCCTACATTGCTCTATACCATGCAGACCAGGAAGCTGAACCAAGTCTTCCACACCTGAAGCCAGTCCCTTAACAGCCTACCATGCATCTGCACACTCACGTGCACACTCTCTCTGAGTTTCTTCAGAACTCTTTCATTTTCCCCTGGAAAAAAAAAATAGCAAAACTGATGAGTCTTGCAAAATACTTTGGCTCCAAAAACAAACAAAGAGAAAAACCCATTTCAACAAAATCCCAAGTCCAATTTCTCTGAGCAATGCTAGCATCGACATCAATTGTCAAGATAACAAAACCAAAGTGAGCTGGCAGAGTAAAACTAATAATACAAGACCATGAGCTAATTAGGATGGAAAACAGACTTCTGTGGCATTAAGTTTGTATTGCTCAATATTTGTGAGGTTTCAGGTGGTGTTACACAGATCTGGAACCCTCACTCTTATACTGGCATGCGTCTAGAGCAAATACTATGCACTCAAAGTATTGCTCTAGTATTTTCAGGAATGCAAAGATGAGCTAATAAAAATTAGATTTTAATTTAACGTAGCCTATTTTTTCAATCAGGAAACGGGGTGGGTATTCAGTTTAGAAAGTCGTTTTACTTTCACTGACTGCAGGGATGGAAAAAGGAAAGAGAGAGAAAAAAAAGACTCAGAAGCCACATTCCTACTCCTCTGCCTTCTTGAATGACTCCATTATGAGGCTGAAAAGGAGATTTAATTAAATCAGTTCCACTTACCAACCAAACCTTACCTGTTTCTTTGCCAGAGACACCATTCCTTCTTGTTCCCAAAGGGGTGTTGAGAGGAGGGAGAGAAGAGCAGCAAAACTGGACTTTAAGAGAAGGAAAGCAGACGGGGCTTTAACTTTTAACCCAATGAAAAAAAAAAACAGTGGAAAAAAACCCAAACTGAGATATCAAGCATTCATTAGTGCCAAGGCACCACTGCTACGACTCTTCTCCTGAAGATCCAGGATACCACATGCCAAAGTCTCAGATACTAAAAATAAGTAAATATTCTAAAAGGGCTTCTGCTGAATTGTACTTTCACAGCAGAAGCTGGACAAGGTCCAAGAAGAACCAAGAAACTGAGGCTTTCTGTATATTGCAGCCACTAAAATATGCAGTGAGTTAAAAGACTGCAAGGAAACCCTGTACTGTGGTAGCCCCTGCTAAACCTCATAACCATCTCTTTCTCCTCAGCTGTTGTATGAGGGGAGAAAAATTACTACCCTCTGAAAATTAAGAATCAACTTCTTTAAACAGATGAGTCAGCAGATGTAAACTTCAGCAAAGCTAATTCCCCAAGCTGCTGACATCACCACACACATACAGAGACCACCTAGGAATTATTGCAGGCATGCTACTGTTCTGAAAAACACGGAATGAAAAGCAGAACAACCTCTGTGATGGTAGGTGTTGTTTTACTGTGATTACCCAGGGTCACAGAGCTGCAGATTACCTCAAATAATCTGAGTGCTGAGCATTTTGCTCTTCAAAAGCTTTCATGTATCATCATCTCACACCTAGTTGTTTTTGACAACAGAGTTGGCATCACGCTGGTTCTCTGCTTAGACAAAACAAGTCCCGGCACTGTCAGGGGCTCTGGAGCAGCTGCTGAGTAAAGGGGGACCCATTTCTGCACAGGTCACCTCTGCCCAGCCACGCTGTCAGCAGCAGCCTTCACCCACAGCTTTGAGAGGGCTCAGGCAGCACCAGTGACCAGCAGCTGGGGAGACTGACCTGTCAAATTCTGTCAGCCACAACCCGGATTTTTGCCCCAAACTGAAGCAGCACTGCAGTTCAGCTGGCTGGATTTGGAAGAGAAGAGAAACACAGCGTTGTCACTATGCTCATTGCAAATGATATTAAAAAGTTGCAGCTCTATTATTCCCCATACTGCAGAAGAAAAATGCCACTATTAAAATAATTGGCTGATAAAACACCAATGATAGAAGTTGACCAGAGCCACCCATGTAGGCCTGTGGCCAGATCCAAACAGAGCCACGAGGCCACACATGTTTTGGACCATGCCCGACCCCCCCACCAAGCCTGGCTCTACCCCAAGTTTCACTTCTGCAGGAGGAGAGGGAAGCCCAAGGTCACCCATCCCTGAACCTCTGTGGGCTGCCTGAGCTTCACAAAGCTCACCAGTCGCCCAGTTTGATAATAAATCACACTCTTGTCTCTGCCCTGACATTACAATGTAGGTTCACATTCACTGCTGGACACACACCATGCCACTGCAGGATGCCAATTCTCATGAACAAAAGATCCAGCTAGTTAAACAGAAAAATAAATCTCAGCTGCTAACAGGAGGGAAGGGAATTTTCAGTCCAAATAGCTGCAGGATTTCTTAAGAATATTTTTTTTCTAGTTGGAATAATTCAAACCTAGAAGAAGCCTGTTATGCCAAGCACAGTAAGTTAAATCCACAGCCACATCTGAAATAGGCATCTGACTCACTAATAGGAGACCCTGCATTTTGCACTTTACATAAACATCAGTATAAAGGAAAATCTCACTGTGGCAATGCCTACAGACTTCACAAATTCCTTTCACTGCAGAAATGTAATACCACCTTATAGATACAGAAAATAACATTCACATTCTGGACAATATGGACAATCAGAAAAGATCTCAGCAAACTGTATTTTATTTTGTCGACTTCCTTAAGCAAAGAGGAGAAAAAGTAGACTGAATTGCTCACTATCTGTTTTGCAGATTAAGGTGACACTGACAAGCGAAAAGTCAATTTGCCAAAAATTCAAAGAATTAACTTTGTAAAAGGAAACAGAGATACTGAACGTATTACAGCTGCCTTTGACTTTGTAATGCAAAGCACTGTGCTGAACCATGGAAATCAGAAAGCCAAACCAACTTGGAAACAGATCAGTCTGCATTTCACTGTAAGCAGTAAACAGGAGAAAGGGCTTTGAGTTTTAAGGATTTTTTTTCAAAACATAATATTAAAAAAAAGCAACTTTTCCCACCTGCCATCAAACTATCTGCCTTTTGATATTTGTGTCTTTTACAGCAAATACACTATTTATCACTTGCCTAGTAAGCATTCAGCGCCTCCCCAGTAACTGTGCATCCAGTTTATATTTGAAGTGCCTTTGCAACACACGCACTGCCTGCCTGAGAAAACAGCTAGTTTTTCTAACTCATCCCTACTCAAACAGAGCACAAATTAGAGTTTGACCACGTGACTCATTAAAGAAATCACCAGAAGATTAAGCATAGATGATTATACATTTTTAAAGCTTTAAAACTATTTCAAGCCCCAAGGTGTTTTAGGTTAGGACACTGTTCTTCATGGCTTGGGATTCTCTTCATGGGAATCTGCAAACAAAATGCAAACAAACAAGACAGTACGCAGCTCCTCTGGCAGGACTCTTCAAAGCCCTATGCTGTATTTACCCCAAGTCACATTAAAAGATGCTGTTGGTCCTTTCAACTACTCTGAGAAATATGTATGACCTTTCACAAGATCCCCTGCAAACTGATGTGGCCAAAATGAAGAGCAGCGGTCTCAGTTTTTACAAATGCATAACCCCCTGGTCCCCGCTTCCTGACGCACTTTTGCACACTGCCCTGCCAGGGGATGGAAAAGGGTAAGGAAACACAAAGTTACCTAGCGTGACTTGGAACAGAGGGCCTCTGTTCAGATGTAAAAAAACCACAGAGTGTTTTTAAAAAGTTGCAGGCTTGCAGGACAGCTGATGGGAGGAACAGTGAGATTCACACCCTGAATGTCAGTGTCACTTCAGAGCTGTCACACCGTGCACCACGGAGATAAACATTGCACATGTGAAATAATTGTCACTTACTTCAGGCTGTCAAACATTTCAATGGAGCATTGTCATCTCGGCAGCAGACAAGTAAAACAACTGTGTTTAAGTAAGTCTACATTCATCCAAAGCACACCTCACAAAATCACAGGGGGGTGGAGGGAGGGCAAATAGAAAGCACCCATCATTTGCCCTTAGAACACACTCAAAGTTCACGGCAAAACCCTCAGTGCCACGCTTCGGGCCCATTTGTGCAGCATACCTGCTTAACACTGCTACAGTAACATAAATCCTTAAACCATGGGAGCATAATGGGGCTGTGTCTGAAAAGCCTTGTTATTTCAGCTGGCAGAGACAAGATGAAACTAAAAAGGAAATACACTGGTGCATACAGAGCCTCAGTTCCACAGGCAGGATAGGCTGGGCTCGTGTTTAAGCTGCAGGATGGAGAAGATTCAAAGCCTACCAAGGAAAGAGCATGGCACTATTTGCTTGTAGGGGAAAATTCCTTGAGTGACCATCCAGGAGCCACTCTCACCACCTGAGCTGAAAGCCTCTTTGCAGCTACAGACCCCACACTCCACACAGGCATCACAGGTTTTCTCACCAGCTCTATCCCAGGTTTCCTATNAGGGCAAATAGAAAGCACCCATCATTTGCCCTTAGAACACACTCAAAGTTCACGGCAAAACCCTCAGTGCCACGCTTCGGGCCCATTTGTGCAGCATACCTGCTTAACACTGCTACAGTAACATAAATCCTTAAACCATGGGAGCATAATGGGGCTGTGTCTGAAAAGCCTTGTTATTTCAGCTGGCAGAGACAAGATGAAACTAAAAAGGAAATACACTGGTGCATACAGAGCCTCAGTTCCACAGGCAGGATAGGCTGGGCTCGTGTTTAAGCTGCAGGATGGAGAAGATTCAAAGCCTACCAAGGAAAGAGCATGGCACTATTTGCTTGTAGGGGAAAATTCCTTGAGTGACCATCCAGGAGCCACTCTCACCACCTGAGCTGAAAGCCTCTCTGCAGCTACAGACCCCACACTCCACACAGGCATCACAGGTTTTCTCACCAGCTCTATCCCAGGTTTCCTATAGCAGAGTCTCAGACCTCTGGATCCTTAAAGCAATTTATTCACAGCTCAGTTGCAGAGAAACAGCTCAAGGTGGTGTCTTTGAGAGGAAAGGAACAAAGGAACTCCTGGGCTTTTATCCACTCACAGCTGAAGCACAGGAAAGTCTGGGATCTTCCTCTTGAGTCTCTGGCTCCTGCTGTGTCTGTGAGTGTCCAGTCACCTGGATGTGCCACAGGTCCCCACGCCCTTTACCATCAAAAGTGTTGGTAGTTCATAGTCTCTTGTCTCAGGCTCTGGAGCTCATCCCTACTGTCTGCACTGGATGTGTTCCTCAACAGCTTGGAACATGGACATCTGGGGCACTTGAGTGGGTCTGGAACCATCCTGGGGGTGTCAACCAGTTCTGTCCCCATCACAACAGCTCAGATGTACCTGTGTACTCAAAGCTCAGGAAGGGACCCCACTGTCCCCGCTGAGGACCAGGACTGGCCCCTTCAAGAAGCCTCCCTTACTTCCCTCACTACAGAACAGTGCACGCATGCAAAGACTTTGTTAACTCTGCTCAAGGCTGTAGGGATGTTGTTACCCCTGGAGATTGCTCCCTTTCTGCTGCTGCAGGGGAGGCAAAATGCTCTGACTCCTTACTCCATGGTAAGCCCGTGCCTGGATTTCCTGATTTACCTACAGGCAAGGCACCTACCTGGACTATGCCAGAAAATATCCACCTGTGGATGAACAACAACCTTATTTCCTCCCTGCATCATCTGCTGCCATGCACTGCACAGTCCTCAAGGCAGGAGCTACTGACAGCTACAGGTGGGGCAAACCACCACAGATGTTGTAAACCCTGACAGATGTTGCCTTGACCCAAGCTGGTGCCTCCAGAGTTTTTCTGGTTGTATCAGTACCTTGTGAGCAGCTGGACTGGGCAGGTTAAAAAGAGCTGGTAAAGGTGGTGTGCCACAGAATCTGAGGGGGAAAGCTGAAGTTGAGAGCAATGAAATTGGTAAAACACTTTTGGAAGGGCTCTCCAGCTCTGTAAAAGCCAAGAGATTTGCAATGTGACCACAAATGGCCAAGAGCTGTCTTCTCCCAATACTTAACATCTAAACCACTAGCACAATTAAAAAGCAAATATTTTGTGAACTAGAAGATGGAAAACAAAACTGTTTCGTTCTTGTTTAGTTGGTTTTTTGTAAGTTACTCTCTGTTTCTGGAAGTCTGATTTTTATTAATGTAATATTTCTGTTAGCAGCCTTGTCTACGTAAGGCATCTGTAGAAAGTTTTTATTGTTAACTTAATAGTGAAAATCTAATAGAGGTTCTATTTAAATTTTCCTATTAAATTGACGTCAATCGCAGTCTGAGAATCAGATTGTTACAACCCAGACTATGAAAAAAACATTCAAGTTTTTTTAACTTGATGCTATAAATGTAGCCACTGCACACTGCTAAGTGTGTTTTAATATTTTTAATCAAGTCTCTGGGTAGAGCCAAGATACACTTGGCATAGAGACGAGGGGAAAAATTATAAAAATGTAGATTTTTTTTTACTTGGAAAGTCAATTATAATTTATTTCCAGAAAAACTGAAAAAAAAAAATGGAATACACACAGAGAATTGCCCTTTAGCAAGCAGATGTACAAATATAAAAGTAACTTGAGCTTGATGTCTTAATCAGCACTTGCCACACAACAGACTAAAGATGAGACATGTAAGGTTACTTCCACAGGAACATTATGTGTGGCACAGGGATCCCAAAATGGAAGGGGGAATAAGGGACTTCTATGGAACTTCTATGGGACTTTTATGGGACTTCTGTGTGTTGGAGCAGCTGAATGGACTGAATAATGGTACAGCAGAAAGAAAAGAAATCGTGTGTAGAGAGAGGAGACTTTTGTTTGGAGATCTGAAGAGTTCCCTGAGAACAGGATTACAAGAAATCTGAAAATTCCAGCTAAGATTCCCCTCAAAGGGACAGCAGGGTCCTATACCTCATCCAAACCTTATGCACTCTGGAAGAAACTCATCCTCCTCAGAGCTGCAGTTTTTTACAAACAGACCAGGAGAAAGGCAGATAAAATAAATGCATCACAAAGCAGTAACAAAGAGCTGTACTGGAAGAGAGATGGCAGGGATGGCCTTCTTCCCCTCTCCCCATGTTTTCTCCCAGAAATCTGTGGGTATGGCATGGGGCTTCAGGGCACACAGCACTGATGCTTCTCTTGCCAAAAGCCACAATGAGATCAAAGAGAGCTGAGATGAGTAAAAAGTCCACACAAATACACATGGCTCCATTATTTGCAATTGTTTACTGCTACAAAGAGGGCCTGAACCCTTATCAGATTTCAAAACCTTTTAGGGATGTGTGAAAGATTCAGAGCAGAAAAGCCTGAAGAGTTTTGTCATTTTTCCAGCAGAGGTGGACTACAGAAGTCGTATTTTCAACTCCAACAGAAAAGAATTGGAGCTTTGTGCTAATTACTCAAAATAAAATTACTTAGAATATCATCCAAATCACAGATTCTATTGTTAATTAGAAAACCAGTTGGGTAAAACTTTTCTTCTCTTCTAACCCACAAGATATTTGTAAGGCCTGCAATAATGAGGTTTGAAATCAAACAGGCTTTTTAATTAAAAACAAGCTAACAAAACAAAACTGCTTTTTTAAAAAAAGATAAATTACAGTTTAAAGAACTTCAGATTGTTTCTTATTTAATACTAACAAGGCTGTAAGTTACACACAAGTGTTGGAAAAGTGAATTCTCTTTCCAAAACATTTTTCAGGACTCTTGGCAATAACAACCAGCTTGGGCGTGGATGTCAGATTAAGGAGAGGGGAAGAGAGCCCTGTGACACCCATTGCATGTTAGAGTAGGAGTAAGGAATGGTAATTCCAGTGCAGGCAGCAGCTACCTGCCACAGACCTGATCTCTGTCTGGAAATTATGGACACTGCACTGAGAAATGGAGGGATACCAGTACTGCAATAGAAAATGAAGGTGCTGGAGCCCTCAATGCCTCCCTCGCCCTTATAAATCCATGCTTGCAAAATGCAAATTCCCAGCATTCAGTAAGAAGTTATTTACTTGATGCAAACATAAAAACATTCAACTTCCTTCCAAGCAATAACCTGCTGAGATTCTGTGGGCACTGAAACGCCTGCCCATGGCAGCCCTCAGGAACACGGCCCTGCTGTGATTATGCTGGTGGACATTTGCTTTGCACAGAGCACCAGGTTTCCTGTGCAAGGCTGGAAAGATCCCAGCATGATTTATGGTATATTGTTACGGCACCGTCTAGACATGACTCGCTCGCTCAGGAACCGATAACAGCGAGCCCACGACAATGCAAGCCCAACAGAGGTGCCATGTCCTGCCAACACTGCAGCAGGCACAGCTCTCTGGGACAAACCTCTTTTGTACAGCCTCCTCAGCAGGCTGGTCTCCTATTCCCAACCAGTTCAGGGTGATGGAAATGCAGACTGAACTTGTAGAAGCTGTGATGCGCCTACCACAATCTTTCCTGGACCAGCTGTGGGGATTCTGTAGCCCTCCCATGTCATTTTGCCCAGCTGGGAATGGCTGTCCAAGTTATGGCTCCAGCAACAAACTCAACCCAGGCTGCAGCATACACTGGGAAAGAGCTGGGTGCCTTCTCTGGGGCCTTGGGCAGGACCTGATGGCTTACTTTTGCCATACCAGTAAATGTCATTGCCTAGCCAAGAGGCAGCTTACTTTGGCAGAAGGCTCTGCAGGAGGATTAGCAACAGCACCAAGAGGACTTTCATGCTTGGAATAAGCGTAGCTGCACCTGGGCTTCTGTTGACAGAATTATGGTGGTAAAAGTGGAAGGGGGAAAATGGGGGGAAATGGCTTCCTGACCAACCAAACATGCCAGCAAAATCAGAAAGCGTAGGGTCAGGCGTCAGAACAAACCACACTGCAATCCCTGGCACACGCTGTTATAGTGGAAATTTCAATCACAATAACCTGCAGTAATTAAATGGACCACGGAAGGACTTTTGCCCTCAGGGAAGGGATAAAAAGAATAATATTTCCTTCAACAAGCTGGAATACATCCAGCACCAGCACAACTGTGCAGGACTGGGTGTAGCAGAATCAACCTCTCACGCGACAGCCACTGGCAAGGAAACCAGATAGAGAAGTGTGGGAAATGCAAGTGCTTTCTCTTTTCAGTCCCACAGCACTCCTTGATACCTGAAGCTGCTACGCCAAGGAG
>VZUA01067609.1:0-18523 GCA_013401035.1 Horornis vulcanius
TAAGAACTTGCAAAAAAAAAGCCAGCAAACAGCTGGCTGTGCATGAGCAGAGTGCACCAGATTCTGAAATGCCACTGCCCAAAAGTGTCTCCAGTTCCCACAGTGACAGACATCAAATCCCCCCACACACTGCTCTGGGAGCACCTAGGGCATCCTTGTCCTCCTCTTTGCTCAGCGTCACTAAAACTTGTTGGAAAACTGAGTAAATCCATATTTGTACTAAACACAAACTGCTTTAAAGGATGAGCTCCTCTCCTGGCCAGCAGCCAGGCAGTGCCATCTTCTGCTCTCTGCAGCCACCTCTGGCACCACCTGGCCTCTCAGCAGAATTCACAGTGGTATTTACACATTTCATAAAGAAAACACGAAGTACCACAGACTACCAAGAACCACATTTCTCTCCATTTTCTGCCTCTAAAGAATAAAATACCTCATTTTAGCAAACTGCAGGGTGCTAGTGCTCTCAATTCTAATGGGAGGACAGAGACCTGAAATGCCAGTCACATTCTTAGCTACAGAAACTGCTTTTCTCTATCAGCTATAGAGGCAAAGTTGTTCTGCTCCCTGAAAATAAGAGAAATTATTCATTTTGCAAGACTCCTGCTTTGCTGTTCTGTCTAGAAATGGAGAGGTGAAAGTATAAAAGGAAAAGGTGTTTAGAATCACTATTAAATTCACAACAATTACAAAGCTTTCAGTAATTCTTGTGGCTTTTTAACTGTAATCACTGCTAATTAATAAAAAGCTGTTTAAACTATTAAATGTAATTACCTTATTCTGGGCTTATGCTTTCTTACAAAACAATAAAAATACTGTAATCTCAGTTTAGTAAAGTAGTCTAGTTATATCTTTTGAAGTTCTGATCTCACAAATATGAGTTTAAATTTCACTCTGATTTTTTTCAGCTTCAAAGGGCATAGAGTGCATCTAACATATTTCCATGTCCAATAATTGATTTCCTTTGATCCTAGATATTGATGAAGTTACTTATAATATCCTTTGTGTGCTTAAATAACCAGGAATTAAAAACCAGTACCAATACTCCTGCACCGTCCAACAGGAGCACTCAGCTTAGGCTTGCACTCCAGCTGTGGTTTTTTTCAGAAAGTCAAGTCAATGTAAAAGATACACTCTTATTAGAAACTTCAAAAAATGTTTGGTATTTAAAACCTTCGTTATTTATTAAAAGCGGGAATGATACAATACATACAACACACTGAAAACTTCAGCTCAGAAACAGCTAGGCCAAGTCCTTTGGGTAATAAGGAAATGGAGAAGTACCTCTGTTTCAGCTGATCTCAGACAAATTTGTTCAAAGCCAACATCAATCAGCCAAGACAGATGTTTTAGACTTCATGCAGATTTCTTCCTGTTATTTTAGTCACATGAGAGCACACACAGCACTCATACTACCTTATTGAGAAAATCAGAGACTCTTTGCAACTGATCTACCATCAGACTTTGTAGTTGCTCTTCTCTTAGCTTTGAAAATTAAAGATATATATAATACACACAAGCATTATTTCCATACATGCATGGAAATAATCAACAACATTTGAGCGGTATTCAGATGTGGTGATGTATCTATACATGCCTTTGGCTGAAGCTATAGGCTAAGTTACACCACATAATGGAATTTTCCTACATTTCTGCCTGAAAAGTGCAGATCCTTGGGAAAAGCTACAGGACTTCAACACCAAATCAACTTTTTTCATAACTAAACTAAATGCTTCTGTGAAAAATTTCCAAATAAAGGTAATTTTACAGCACTTGTTAGTGATGCTCGTGACTAAGAAACAAAACACACAATGCAAAATTTATATGCCTAGTCCTAAACTTGAGAAAGAATATAGTTAATGTGACTGTACTTCTGCCCCCATCACTATATTCCTTAGCATATATATTCCCTACCACTAAACTTGTTTGCGTAACAGAGTACTCAGGAAAAAACTGAGTCTTGAGCAAAAAAACAATTTGGTTTTACAGAGCAGAAAAAAAAACCAACAAACCCAGAGCTCCACAAAAACTGCTCAGAACCATCTTGGTCATCTTCTTCATAACCAGTTTCTGCTTCAGAATAGAAGGAACCTGCTGAGGAACTGCTGAGGAACCTACCTGCTGGGTTGCCATGTCTGAATGTGACTGCTCCCACTGAGAAGCTGTACAAAATTAACACACTCCTCATAGCATAACTATTTCCCCCTTATATTTACAATTGCTCCAACATCACTGTCAGTTCTTGATGATACACAGCAGGGGTATCTATTATGAGAGACCTTCTTCTGGTTCGTGGAAAAATTTTCAAGCAAACTGCTGGGGAGTTACCAGCACTCAAGATCTTTATGCCAAAACCCTGCTGCCAAGCATTTGTGTTTTTTATGTTACATAACTACAGTCAGCAGGTATCACATGGGAATTTCAGTCCAAGTACAGTAGGCATGGTCAGAAGAGCTCACCAGAGAGGTGTTTAAGCGAGAGAGAGAGTGGTTTGAACTGCACAGTCCAAGTGAAAGCCTGGACTTTGACTATGCATCAGAGGCACTCATATCCCTCTTCCCACTCCTGCTTAGAGACTGAAAGCCTTTACAGGACTCCAAGATGTTAAAAAATTATGACATCAACACAGGCACAAGTTCAGCACTTCAGCTGCACCAGCATAACACCAGCCCTCTCTTTAGCTCTGCCTTGCTAGGCTTTCTGCTGCCACAGCTGTGCTCCCACTGACTTGTCCCTTTGCTAATTTCTGGCATGGCTGCCTCCATCCACAGCATGGCAGAGGAGGATCTTTATCCCTGTCTCTACAGCAATCTCAACAAAATGTCATTTCTGCTGCAGTGCTCCAATGTGGCTCTAGTTATACCATACATTAGCTGAGTCCCAAGCAATCCCCCTCCCCTGGACACCATTCTGTCTCATCTTAGCTCAAGAGCTATTTAAGGCACATCCTTTCTCACATGTCTACAGTGCATAGCACCTTCAAAGCACAACACAAATTGATAGAAAGATACTGGATTGCTTTAAACCACCAAAAAAAAAAAAGTTTCTAATTAATAGCACAAGAGGTAACTGTAAGTTTTCCCTTCTTTTTGTATTTTCACTGGCAAAATCCATATTACTAAATATTTATGTAAAGTCTAGCCCAGAAACTCCATCAGAAACCAATCCTATGTGTGTTCAGTGCTGTAAAGAGTGTTTTGAAGACATGGTGTGAAACTCTGAACTCATTGAACTCTGTGGTAAAATTCCTAACTTTTTGCTGAAACTCCCATATAAGCTTAAAAAATAATAAATAAATAAATAAATCAGGGATCCAAAAAGGGATGTTCTCCATCCGTTCCCAGATTTTAAAAGAAGCTTATAAAATACACACATTTTGTACTTCTCAACAACATACTACCTCAGCCAAAGTCTTCTTCATCTCAGGCAGCTCTGTGACCAGTTTGGTCAAACAATACCAAAAGAAAATGAAACCAGAATCATTAAATGGACTTGGGCATTTTTAGGTCACCTAGTCCAGTTAAAAAGCAGCTGCTATCACTTTGCCCATATTATTTTGAAATAAAAAACATATTAAGAGACAGCATATTATCCAAGCAGACAGCAGCACAACAGTACAGGAAAATAAGTAAATGTGGTCCAACACATTCCTCACTCCCAGCGAAGGGCTCATTTGATCACAAAGCTGTTACACAGCCAGCATTTTCATTGTGCAATCAATAGCTAGGCCAGACCTTCTGGGCATGTGTGTCAGCAATGGCCCTCTCAGCAAGGTTCAACTTCAGCAGCTGTATGTCGGAGGAAGCTCCTCTTCAGACTCACGTCTGGCCCCCTTTGGCACACACTCCTCCAAATAATACATGACTAACTTGTGAGGAATACAACAACTTGGTCATAGCTGAAAATTATAGACTAAAGCCATTCTGAAAACATAAAACAAAACCGACACATTCCTCTTGAAAAAGCATCTAAGTACAGCTGGGATGTGAGCCGCAGTGCCTCTGTCCTGTTTGCTAGGATGCCTTTTTCCACTCCTAGCGCGCTGCCCATCGAAGCTCGGCCGGCACTGCTGGGCCAGCTGCCTCTGCTCGGAGCCACGCTGGCCACTGCTCTCTGCACATTCTGCACACAGTTCCTTCGAGGTCTCCAGCAGCAGCAAGGTTAAGGCGGCTGCAGAGGCTTCTGTCCCCAGAGATCAGTTTCATGGAAGGCTGAGTATCACCACAGAAACCAACTACAAAAACAGTCTACGGGCTCCTGCCCTGCTACTCTGGTAAAGCAATTTGTACTACGTGAAAGGCAAGGACACAAATGCTGAAAACTGATCAAAGTAAATGCTGCTGTTAAAGTACCATTCTCTTTTGCTAACTTCAAGGCATCAAATCAAAGGCCCTGTGTTTTGTTCTAAAAAGATGAAAGTTAAGTGCCAAGGATTTGTAAGGTTGAATTAACTATTCCAGCATGAAGACCTTTAGATAAATTCATAGCACATTTTCCAAAACAGCCATTACAAATCTGTGCTAATAAGCCAGGACAAAATATGTGGTGTTGTATTGAATTACACTGCCTAGGCTTGGACAGCTGTTCTCTAACAAAGAAAAAAGAATTTTAACTCTCAGATCACATAAGTATATTTTCTGACTTATAAGTGATGCAGTAAAGACAGATTTATGACATCTTAACTCATTACTCCACTGCAAAGATCAAGTTAACTCATTCAAAAAGGCAAAATTTAGAGCTGAAATCTGAAAATTTATACCTATCTCTGCCCTAAGTGTTCTCACTTTTTTTTTGTTAATACAATATTTACAGAGCATAGTGTATTCTGGTAGTGCAAATCAAAGAAATTAATATGAAGAAACTTGTTTTTACAGATCACTTGTGTCTATAAATACAGGAGATTTGAAACTTCTACTGAAATTCACTTAAAAATATAATGTTGGTACATTAGCTATAATAGAATTCAGTCAAGGATTAATTCATGAAGCCACCACAACTGGTGGGATCTGGTACTGCACCACTTTTCAGAAGTGTTTATCAAGTACTTTGGGAAGGATACTTTTCTTTTTAAAATAAAAGTAAAGAAAAAGCAGACTCTTTAGACAGGGATTGTGATTCAAAATGGAACACTGTTTTTTCCTCCCCCTCATATTTTTTGCAATGCTCACTGAATATTGTGTTACAGATTTGATACCAAGCCAGCTATAGTAGATCACAATACCCAGATTTCCAGAGCCAACAGTTTCTGAGAGAGAGTTTGCTGATTTTTCCAAGAAACTCAAAATATGTTCACATGGTGTTACTGCTTAAATGTAACTTTGCTTGCAGGGTTACATATTTGCACTCTTAAATCAAATGATTGTATAAGCACGTTCCTAAAAACACATGAGATCCGACTGCTTCCCTTCTGGGAAGGTCCTCCAATGCAGACTCTTTGTTCAGGCACAGCAAGCACCAATTTTTGAAAACTCACTCCAGCAATCAGACAGAAGATCTTCAAAACAGTATCGAAGAAACCATTAAGTCCAGGGAAACTGCAATGGCACTAAAAGCAAGCACTCATACCCACAGACAGTTACTTTTTCTCCCACAGAACCCAACACTGTGCCACCTTCACAGCCCTAGCCAGGGACACACCATGCCACCCTCCCTCTGCCAGACAGCACTCACGGATGCTGCTGGGGCAGGGACCAGCCCCTTTGTGAGAGAGCAGGGAGGGAGCTGCCACACATGAGGCACAAGGGAAGGAAAGACCTTTTGTTACTTCCAGGATGAGGCACAACTCAGTCCTTAGGGAATGGATCTGAGTCCCAGGTAGCATCTACCCAGGTGCATGGGGAACTCAAGTTTATTTCCAAGGCTCATGTAACACTCTAATTTTAAAATCAACCCTTTGTTTACCCTAAATATATGATTGCAAACAGATTGGCATTGCCTGGACCTTCTCGCCCACACAATACTAGAGAATCAGATTGACTAAACAGCAGTTATAGCTCAGTTTTAAAAATCATGGGAAAGATTCACCCCTGGCATAATTCCACTGAAGCTACTGGCATTAAACCAGAGACTGATGTAGTCCCATACATTACTTCACAAAAGAGAGAATACTATTGCACAATCTCTTGACCGTTACAATCCACCACCCAGACTGGAAAACTAAGCTCCATAAAAAAAGAAGACAAGAAAAGAGCAAAGTTGATAAGGACTGTCAAACTATGACCTGCGGCCCACTGTGCACTCTTTATTGAGAAGTATTCTCAAAAACCTTTGACTGAAAGGTGTTTGAAAACTCCTTCTCCCTTCACCCCTGCTTGTTCTGCAACAGGGGTTGAAGGTCAGGGTATGCTGTGCTAGACACAAAGAGCTTAAAAATTAAGTCCTACAGCACATGAACATGCCAACATCCACTAACAAACTATTTTGAATTATGCATGATGTTCCCATTATTAATGATTCAGAGGAAAAAAAACAGAGAATCACAGAACAAGCAGAGTTGGAAGGGACCCTCAATGATTATTGAGTCCAACTGCTGGCCCTGCACAGCACCATCCCCAAGAGTCACACTCTGTGCCTGAGAGCATTGTACAAATGCTTCTTGATCTCTGTCAGACTTAGGGCTGTGACCACTTCCCTAGGGAGCCTGTTCCAGTGCCCAGCCACTCTCTGGGTGAAGAACCTTTTCTGAATATTCATCCTAAACCTCCCCTGACACAGTTTCAGGCCATTCTCTTGTGTCCTGTCACTGGTCACCAGAGAAAAGAGATCAGTCCCTGCCCCTCCTCTTCCTCTCATGCGGAAGTTGCAGAATGTGGTGAGGTTTCCCCTCAGTCAGTCTTCTCCTCTTCCCTAGGCTGAACAGACCAACTGACCTCAGCCACTAAAAGGCAGCCCCAAAACATCTTGAAGACAAGAACTAAACAAAGTTCCCTTCACCTTCAGTAGGGATGAAGCACCACCCTTCAGTTTGGCATCTGTTTCAGGCAAAGCAACACATTGTTTTTAATGAAGATCTAAGGTTTCAGAACCAGCTAGAAAACTGACCTGCCCATACACTGACTTCATAGCTGTATCCAACAGTCGGATAAGAGAGAGCCCTTTAGGACAAAAGCCTAAGGGCTTGCAGCATACTCAAAAATTACCTGTAGTTCTACCTCCAGTGTAAGTTCTGGGACATTTCTTGCCTCACTGTTAAATGACCAAGCTGAGGGTATTTGTAATAGGATGGAATTGCAGAACATTCAGGTCTCCTCATGTGGATTTGAAATTCAGCTGCTTTACACAACAGACTAAAAAAAGCAAATTACAAGTAAAATTTAGTACTACAACATTATCAAAGACATCATGTGCCAGATGAGTAGAATGGTATGCTGTATGACATTAAACACACTGCTCTGTTCCTGGCAGCAGAGCTGCCTGTGGCTGGTTCATAACTGGTGGGTTCCTACACTAGTGATACTTTCTCTTCAAAAGTGTAAGAGTAGGCAACCGTGCTGGTAAAGTTTTACTGGAAATGCAGTGCCTGTTCAGAAAGCACCACAGCTCACACAATGTCAGAAAATTCTAACACAAGCAGACATTACAAAACAGTGCTTCTACCTTCATGAAAATGTTGGACTATTTCTGCCCACAGCTTAGTCACATAAATTATTTTCAGACAAAAACATAGCAAATTAATTTCTGGTGTTCCTAAGTTGTTATTCTAAGCGGGAGTAGCCAAATGCTAAAAATTTATGCAAATACCTAGGTAATAAAAGCTATTCCTGACACAAATAACTTGATAAATATGCAGGACAGTTATTGAAGTCCTATTTGCAATAGAAAGGGGTATTACTTTCACAGTGCAAGAATAATAAGATAAAAAAACCTTGAGGGTTTGTATAAGGACAGAAAACAAAGGGCAATAACTGTATTACTGTGAGTCATACTGAGACAGTTCTGTGACAATAATCTTGAAAGTATAACCCAAAGAGTTTACTGATAAACTCTATGTAGATATCATACACATACTGCCTTATGTTAGTTTCATTTACCTGAATTATACAAAATCCAGCTTTCCCTGTGCATTATCTAGTTCAATTCAATTTTCACTGAATGTGTTCTGTATTACATAGCTTTGAGAACCAGAATTCTCCTGAAAAAGAAGATTTTTCAAAAACTTCCATCTGCAGCAAAGAAAGCAGTCTCTGCACAAGCAATTCTGCTCAGCTTTGCCAACCAAAGGTGACTTTCACATGATAATCCCCACTTTGGTCACCTGCAGAGCAAGGGCTGCCCACCATGACCAGCTGCACTGTTTGGTCAATGGAAAACTGATGTCCATCAGACACCTTTGCCCATTCTGTCTGTGACCTGAATGAGATGCTCAGTCTTCCAAAGAATAAGTGAAACCATTTGTGCTATCTGCCCTTCTGCAGATCAGCCAAGATTCCCAGCACCCAAGTCCTAAAAACACAATGCTTCACTCAGCTTTGCATAAATCAGTAGATGTCAATACCATTCACATGGCATATAATGAATCCTGAGGGGACAGTCTTCCTTTTACACATTTTGTGGGAAAATTCCTTGTTGGCTTTAGATCTGTTAAAGGCCAGAGGATCTGTCCCTGTACAGCACAAGTACAGCATCTCCCTTACTGTTCTAGCAGCCTATTCAAAAATAGTATCATCACACAAGGTTTTTTTAATAATTAAGGTAGAAGACTCATGCAGAAATAAAACAAATTTCCAGGTAATTTTCTATTCCACACTTACGTGTACATATATTGCAGATGTTGGTTTCTCTTTAGTGTGTCGCCTGAGCTGCAAATTTTAATTTGTCATCCCTTCTCCCACTCCTAAACTATTACCAGGTAGTTCTGTAATAGGGTACCCAATGCCCTGAAAAGAAGAAATGGCTGTGGAGGGGGTTAACTGTGTCAGAGGATATATGAGTACATATTAAAAAGCAGCTCCTGTCCCAAAGGAAAAGCTTCTTAAACTGAGAGATAAAAGACATATGACAAATTAATATGCCAGGACCATTTTCCTTAAAAGCATTTGGGGACTTCTAAACAAATCTGCACAGGCTATTTCAGGTAAACACAAGTTTCTGCCTGTATTTTCAGCAAGTTAGATAGTTGCGAAGCACCCAGCCAGAAATGACAGAGCTGCACTCATGTATCACTAATGTATTGATACATCTTTATCACTGATGTATTGATACATCTTGCCTTTCAACAGGTCCTGTTATTCCAGGCTCAGTATGATCCTAATACTGATTGCTGTGTGTATTCAGAGACAGCATTAGCACTGTCTCATCTCCACCAGGTCTGAGGGTAGAGCTGACACAGCAGGTTCGCAGTTCATCTCAACTGCAAAACACCACGCAGAGGTAACACAGCACAGGGTCTAAAGAACATCACAGAAAAACTGGAATCTGAACACAGAATTTCCAGATCTCAGGGTAAATCCTGAATGGTTTAACATCATACTTTCCACTGTTTCAAAGGCTGCAGGTGGGGAAGGAGAGGAGGCTGAGACAATAAGGCTTAAGAGAATATTACAAAAACATGCAAAAGATGACAGAAAGACTGCAAGGAAAAGGGTTATGCCATTTGAAAGCCTCCACACAGAAAAACTTTTGTCCTCAGGGTGTGCAGCTAGACCATAGTCAGATCCAGATGAAAAAAAGAAACATTCTACAGGTGTCTCTTAAAGAGGCACTGTCACATAGAAAGTGTAAAATGCAGCATTCACATCTTTACTGGACGTGCAAAACTAAATTCTTGCTTTCCAAACCAGTGTAAGGAACAGCATGTGTGCATGACTCATAAAAACCAGAAAACCTAGCAGCAGCTCCAGATTTAGGAAACAGTTTTGTTTACTTTATTGTCAGTAACTCACCAGCCCAAGTAAGAGCTGGTGTAAATATGTGTCTGTAGTACATATGCTCACAAACAGTATTAGAAATTAAATACAAAGGAAACTGCTTTCAGATGATTAAAAGTAATTGTTACCAAGATATTGTCTCTCTACTCCCCTGGGGTGGGTCTTCAATCTTCCCAATATTTTTCTTATTTTCAAACTTAAAAATAATCAAGCACTATTTGATGAATATTTCAAAAAATAATTTTATGATACTAACTACACAGGAAAAAACCAAAAACATCAAAACCCCTAAGGAAGCAGATTTTCTATTTAATCACGCCTAGCCATATAAGTAAGAGTACTCATATCTCTATATAATTGTAGAATCAATACCATAAAATCTGAGAAAAACCTCCAGAAGAAATTTGTGATGCTATCAAGTATTTTCTTGCACAATGATGTCATTTTATGCACATAGTATCTGCACTGTCTTGCTGATCCTGGCTTGAAAAGAGATTTACTGAAGAAAATACTGGCTTGCTTTCCAGGTAAGTAAGTAAGATCTAATTGCTGCTCCTTGCATGCAGTATTTTTTCATGTAGCTTCCAGGTTTATTTTCACTATTCAATTTATTTCATTGCAGATATCACTTGAAACTCAATCAGTGGAGGAAAGAAGGCATGTTCCAACAGCCCACACTGATGATACACCTATGAAGCAAGGGCCACTGTATTTCTCTGCAAAACCAATGTCATATAGAGTCACGTTTCCCTAGAGGCCCCAGAACCCCATGTAAGTATTCACATGCACTAGCACACCATGCCCGTGCAGAAGACATGAACACTGTGCTTCCTTGAGAGATGATGGAAGAGTGAGACAGACCTCAAACAGTCTTCAGGGTAAGAGAACATTAGTTATCTCCAGAATGGTGACAGTTCTTAATATTTTTCCCTCATTGATGGCATTTGAGTCATGACCAAATACTGCCTCTCTTCCAGACACACTAACTACTGCCACCGCCATGTTTATTACATATGACATGATGTCCAATCATAATGAAAAATATTTACTATAAATTGCCACAGCAATTGTTAAAGAGACAGTATCAGCTATGAATTACCTATATTTCCTTCAAACTTTTTCAAGCAAATTAAGTTTCAGATATTTGTACCTCACGGTGGTGCTATTTTTGCATCTTCTCCTTTAAATAACAAGTTTTCCTACTGTGTAAGTACTCTGCTTATGTTTAACAGGGTAAATAAGAGACTCTTCTAGAGAAATGCAAACTTGAGTGTTATCAAAGTGTTATCAAAAGCAAGATCGACATAAAAACACCAAACCAATTAAAATATTTGTTGTTCTATCTTGCCACAGCATGGCTTTACTTTTTCAGTTGATACAGGAGTATGGCTGTCAGGCATGGCAGGCTCCACACAACTTATGTTGGAAATTTTCCCCTGTGCTGGGAGGCTGAAGAAGAACCACTTCATTAATTCCAGCTTTTGGTTCAAACAGACACTCTAGAGAACAACAAATATGACCATTCATAGCAAATGTTGCTCCAACATCTCACACACGCATGCATGAGCCCAAAGCTAGACTGGAACCTGACCATGGGGTTTGTGATATAAGTGGACTCATGGAAATGTCATCACTTCCTTAACTATCTTTTCTTAGAGAAAGTAATTACAGACAAAGCATTAATTTATAAAGAAGACATGTCAGAAGCTTTGAGGAAACTGGAGACCATGAACACAAATAAGTCTGTGATCAAAAAATCAACACACATCTGCCTGAAAGAAACATGTGAGCCCATATGCACAGTGTGCTTACACACACAAGCCATTGAGAGACATCCAGTAAACAGCAGCAGCAGCCCTCTTGCTTTCTACAGCCCTGCAAGAGCACATCAGTACCTGCAGCATCAGAGGAAAACAAGAGTCCCGTTCACTGCTTCCAACACAACATTTTAAGCAGCAGTCAGCAAAACCGAAAACTGTGCGCAGTCAGAAAACTCATACTGACATTTTTCCTTCTGAGCCCGTTAGCGTTCTGTGGTAGGCCTTGGCATGGCTTCAGACACCGCTCCACACAGCCCTCTCTCAACTGAGAACAGGGCTCACTTTCTGCACACAGCAAACAGTCCCATTTCTAAAAACAGAAAATACCGAGGGTTTGCACAGCACTTTCCAAGTCATGAGATGTCACTGCTGCCTCTTTAAGGGCAGACACGCGTCAAGCCACGCTCCTGCAGGACACAAGGCTCTGCACAAACAGGCTCCTCGGGCCAACACAGGACTTCCTCTGGCAGTTCTGGTGGGCAGAACTTGAAAGGACTGCCAAATCCAATGACCAGCAAATCCTGAGCTGGCTAAAAACAATGCGGAAAGACCGCAGTCCAGACAAACAAGATGAAAAAGCCACATTTAAAAAAGTGGGATTTTATGCAAGCACAGATACCTCAAAGTGCTAACAAAGAGAAAGAGGGGAAAGAGCATTGTAAAGGTTTTCAAGCCTTTCCAACATGCAAACTCCACTTCTTAAAGATATGGCAATGCCATGTTCATCATGAAGGCAATTAAGACATCAGTGTCATTTAAATGTATCAGCTTTCAGCTTTCAGCAGCCATGGAGTTATCTGAGACAGACACTGAATGATTACAATTTCTGTGGCACATGCTGCTGATATTTTTAAGGCTTTATAAGGTCTATCACATACTTGTCTTCTGATTCAGTCCAGTACTCCAGCTGGGCTCTTGGGCATGGCTGTGTGTAAAGGGAGTAACAGCAGCCTGCTAAAACACCCTGCTGAGCCAGTGGAGCTACCACAAGCTGTGGGCAAGCTTTGGAAATTACCCGGGATCAAAGATACATGTGATGAGGAACTCCTGTTTTCCAAGCAACAAATACAGGGTGCTCCTGGAGTACATTTGCCACAGCATCACTCACAGCTTGATTCTGAGACCTCACTCACAGAGCACTGGTAGAAGCAGTAATTCATCTGGACTTCCCATTCTCGATCTTCCTATGTGGCACCCTTCCCTCACAAAACACCATGAAAAATGATCACAATAGAAAGCAGCAGTCAACCTCAAATTGGACAGAGAGACTTGCAGGTGGCCAACTAATTTTCCATTGTTATTCTATACACCCAGGATGACTGATTATTTTGCCTCTGCACAACTTCATGAACCACACATCATAAAGGAACAAGAAGTAATGCATGAAGTACTCAGGTTGACCTTGATGGGCTCAGCAGAACAGGAGAGCCAGTCAGCTGAAGGTTCAAAACCCCTGAACATACTTTCATTGAAACGTGCAGGTCTGCTGCTATAGCTAGAGATCCACTACTGCTGCCAAACTAAGGTGGTCAGAAATCAAAGAGGCAAGAAAAGAAAAATACCCTTGCAAAGTTCAGATTTGGTCTGTACCTTGAGCAGAGGCAGAGTGCTTTGTTTTATCTCTCAAAGCTGCTTCTTCTAAAGCAGAAACTATTTTTCTTCAAAGCAAAGGCCTTTGACCTACCAGAAGTACTAAATATATCCACGTGCAGCACTGTATACCTATTCAAACAAATGAATAGGTAACAAAATCCTCCCAAACTCCAGCTGTCAAATAACAAACCTTGAATTCCCTTCCTGCCTACTGTCAGCACATGACCTCCAGGCCCCCTCTGACCATGGCCCTGATGCTGCAGGTCAGTATGTCTTCAATATGCCCAGAAAGTGGTCCCTTTATCTGAGCTGAATCTCAAGGCTGTTTCTGGATCTCTGGATGCCTGAGCATGAAACAAAACATTTTTGCCTGACATAGCCTTGGGTAAGGCTGTTGTAGTATTAAACTTCCGAAACCAGTTAAAACAAACACACTGGGAAATCCAGTAAATATGTACCATAATAGGCAAAATGAACTAGGTTTTCACCACCTCCATCACTCAGATCTTCAAAGTCCTAAAAACCAAAAACACTGTGGACACAGAAAAATTATCCTGAATTCAGAATATCAGCCTATCATAATTAGCCTATTCCAGGAGCTAACAGCCATTTTAATATCATGTTTACTCTTCAAGGAATTTTTTTAAGTTGTTATTATTAACTTTTTGCCAAGTAGCGTTGATTAAACAGTGGGGGAAAAGGACTGTTGAGTTACTACAGCCTCAGCGGCATTACTCAAAATTATAAAAATAAAGACAAGTCCTTAGTCTTCCTGCCTTCATTTCATATAACACATGTTAAACATCTGTATCAGGCATAACATCTTAAAGTTTTTGAGGATGAGGATGTCAATGAAAACAATAGCAAATCCATTGCCAGGAACTCTGATTCCATGTATTCATATGTATTCAATCCTGAGTATTCACATGAGATTAATTTTATACGCCCCTCCTCTCTTCCTTGAACTATTTCAATTGTGACTGTGTGCTCGAAGCAGCTCGGGGAAATTCTACCAACAGGCATAAGAAAACAATCCTTCATTAATTTAGGACTTGATAATATACCTAAAGAGTGACTTCCATCTTAAAGTACTTTTTATGCTCTTCTACACACATTTTTCTGGTGCGAATTTCTAGAGTTTCCAAGTGACTCAGCAAGCAATAACTCTTCCTCAGAACAAACAGCTCCATGAGGAAGCAACTATCTCCTTTCTAAAAGCTGAGGAACTGAAGCAGTGAAGATACCCAAAGCCAAAGAGAAAGTTATTGTAAGAGTTCAGTAGTTCCTGGCATTCAGCTGAGACTCAGATCAGTACAGAAATGCACACACGCACTCACTTCCCCAGGAATATTTGATCAAATAAAACAAACAAAAAAGGCTTGCATTTTTCTTGCCAAGTTCAATATAAACACTTGAGGCTATTACATGCACCCGTATTCTATTTCCTATGATAAAGCATGGCCAAATATGAATTGTGATAAAAGACATTTCTAAGAAATACTTGAAAAAGACTAGAACTTTGGGGGTTCTTACTTGAAGAAAGAAGACATTCCTAGTCTCAACATACAAGATTTCACCCCAGTGGATTAATGAAATAAAATAAAAACAAGTTCTTTGAAGATTATAAATGTGATAACAGAATTTCATGATATGATCTTATATTTACCAGATTTCTGCCTTAACACAGAAGTGGTAAACTACTGATTCAGTTTCGCTAAGACTGTTCAGAATACACAACCCTAGACATTGCCAATCTGTCTTTTGTCTCCTTTTTTCCAGTTTATAGGGAAGGAAAAGTACCCAAAATCTTACAAACCCTTGCTGAAAAGCCTGCCTTGTGTTACAAGAGGAACACATCCCACTGCCATGCCCTCCCCCTCATCAGCCACCCCTCCTATGTTTAAATTTGCCAACGCTTGTTGTCTGTATATTCTACACAAGTGTCAAAGTGAGTTAAATTAACGCATACACATATGTTGCATATTTATGAGAACCATGATAACTGCACAAGTATGTTTAATGCATGAACCCTCCAAGGAATTTGCTAGGGGAAGTTTACACTTCTCCCAGCAAGTAAGGAATGTGTAATTTAGCAGCATTCTAGCATAGTGCAGGTTAAAAACAAAACAACCCAACCTCCTCCCCCAAAGTAAGCCTTCACTTAAAGATTTTCAGATCTTGCTTTCCATATTATCAGAACTTCACCCAACCTCTGAACAAATACGTGAATCATTTTAAACATGCTTTCGATGTTGCTAAATCTAAGTAATGTGCTGTCAAACAAAACCATTGGTTTTATTCAGGAGTCTACTGGAAATACTACATGACAAACAGATCTCTACCTTAGCTATCAGCATTTCCAGGCAACAGGAAATACCTCAGCTGGTAAATCAAGCTCATGTAACTTAAAGTGATGGGTACATTCTACTTTTAGACAAAGGGCCACTTGGAGTTGGTTTCTACAATAATGGAAAAGATAACATTTGCTCTGCTTTGTTCTCTGAGTCTGATCCTATAAGTAAAATCTGATCTTTCCAAGTTGTTTACACTCTTTTGCTCAACACTGCTGCCAGCAAACCTTGCTCCAGCTTCCTGTGCATTTTTAGAGCAGCCATCTCCAAGGGCTGTGACTGGAAATTGCTCAGGAAATGGGAAAAGGAGGCTAAGGGCTCCAAATGGTGAAATCTATTCAGTGCCCTATGCTGCAGTATACCCTCAAAGCACACAGACAAGACAGCTTAGGGCAAACTGCTCGCTTAACATAAGCATGTTAGACAAGGCACAAGCAGTCTCTTTCTGCTAGACAGCAAGCATTTTTACTCAAAGCCAAGTATTTAATTCTATCACTGTCACGCTGACCAGGCAGCAGGGGCACAGCCTGCATCCTCGTGCACGCGTGACTCGTGACTCGCTCACGTTGTGCGCGCACACAACTGCACAAAGCGCCGCGTTACGGAGCAGCCCGGAGGGAAATTTGGGCTTATGCAAATGTGCACTCAGCACTTGAGTCATGCTGCTCTCTTGGGAGCTATGAGCTCCAGCTGCAGCCCGTTTCATCACAGCCCCAGGCACCCTTTAGTAACCAACAAGTTCCCCCAGTATACCACGTCCCCACAGTGCAGGCACTCCTCTGGCCTGCTTTCAATAAAACTTGTGATTACCTTGTTAGATCTACTCATGGCAAGATTGCCTGTGACTTAGCAAGGGATTTAAAGTTTCCTGGAAGAGAAACACTGAAAAATCTATAGCAGAATCAAATACAGCTATTCAGCCTCTCATTGGAAACTATGCTCAAAAAACCCAAAACAACCAATGAACAACCCCAACCAACCCCTGCTGCCCCGCCACAAGCGAACAACCCACAAAACCCAGAAAAAAACAAAAAGCCATACAATTTGGTCTTCATGTCCAGAGAACTGATCGTACCTACACTTCTTCAGTCATTCACAGTCCACTTATCAGGCTGATAACCCAGTGCCTGGTATACTAAGAAAGGCTTAAAAAACACCAAATGAAAATAAAATCCCAAAGCAAACCCCTATACCACCACCACACACCCCCCCCCGCCAAATATAAAAATATCCGTTCCTTGTTCACAGTCCCACCAAAAAAGTATAATTTTTCTATTCATCTCATGACAATAGAAGATCTGAAAATTTTGATTAATGGAAGCCAATAAAATATCTACTGAAAAAACGACAAATATTCTTTCTCATCATAAACTAGACATTTAAGACAGTATATATACTGAAAATGAACAGAATAGCATGAAGTTCCATGCATACAATACACATTGAGCTGAAGTCACCAGAAACCCAACAAGGCTAATACTGAAGTCAGTGGAAAGGCTGATTCTGGCCAAGACAATCCACCTTTATTTTAATCACTATAAAAGACTCCACTTGAAAGTTCTTTCAGCACAGATTTAGACCCTCTTTTCCTAAGCTTCTCCCTGTTAGATCAACTGTGTTTTCTCATTGCAAACTTTCTAGTTGTGTACACACACATTGCTCTCACAGGACACAGTACTAAAGATTTGTGTGTGTAATACTGTAAGAAAATGAACTAAAATGTTCAGCTGTCTTTGCTCTTTGGCACTCTGTCTTGATGTGTTTTGAGAGTAAACAACAATACAGCACAACTTGACAGCTATTTTATTCTATTTTAGTCTACTGTTGCTTTCAGAACAGCTAAAGTTTTTGCCAGTCCCTCTAAATGCAGCACACATAAATAAGTAATTGGACTACCACAGTCAGCAACACTTGCTTTTTGTAGAGCAGTCCCCTCTCAGTGAAGCATAAAGGCCGCATTACACTAGTAAAAAAATCTGAACTTCAGTATTTGTTTATAGTGGTCATGGCAGGGATCCAAAGGTATTCATGTTAATTTACAACACATTTAGGTAAACGATTTGCTTTTGAAGACAGCCAGTTCTGCAAAGGCCTGCTGGAGATTTAAATCTGTTTCTTATTTCCTTTGCCCACCCCCTACCTTTTTTAAGTACACTTTCTGGTTGTGAAAGATAATGAAGATGGTGGCTAGGCATGGAAGCAGTTAATTCATATAACATGCAAAGCATAGGTGGACAGTCTCCATGCAAATTGTACATGGTTCTTTGTGGTACTTTGGTGACAATTCAGAAACAGCTTTATGCAGCAAATTAACTTATAATAATCCCATTTGCAGACATACTTATCACCAGGGATCTGGAGAAAAAGTAATTTCCCCTTTACCTCTCTTTCATGATGGCCAAGACCCTCCTTGGGGTTTCTGAGATTGAGGACGTGCACCTCTTGGGGCAGGCTCGTCGTGCCCCGGCTTGCACAGCCAGATAAGACTGTAAAGCTTTCCAATAAGGCATGGACTGGGTGCGAATTGTTAACAGGCGATAAGGCACATTCCCTCTGAGGCACAGGACCTGCAGAGAAAGACAGACACATCACTGGGAGAAAAAAAAGCAATACATCACTTATACTTGTCAAATAATTATCATCCTTTTGTTCAGAAAATCCACAGGAACAGAAGAAGCAGCTTTGTGTTCATTCTCCACAAAATTACGACTTTTACTCCCATTGCCCTTCTCAGTTGTCCTGAATATGCTAACTCATTGGATCGTTTCTCTCAAAGTCTAAATTTTCAAGTATGAATTCCAAAACTGAAGGTATTCTTTTCTTTACCAGGGAGGAAAACAAAGAAAAAAAAAGTCAAAGAAAACCCCATTAAAAAAACCAAACCAAACAAAAAAAA
>VZUA01067618.1:5696-27596 GCA_013401035.1 Horornis vulcanius
CCCCTCAGGCTCCCTGTGCCCCCTCACCACCCCTGTCCCCGGTACATGATGATTACTAATAAAAAAACACATGGGAAATTCTGTTAAATAATACAAACTCAGTACACAACATCCTAGTTTTTCACAAGGCAAACTGTATGACAATAATGACAGAGAGAAATACATATTGCAGCAACAAGGAAAAACCCCACAAACACACAGCCAACACACAGGCAGTGGGAAGCTTTGTTTGGGAAGCTTTTCTGTGTTTTTGTGAGGGTTTTTTGTAGGTTTTCTTTTTGTTTGGTAGGGTTGTTGTGGGGTTTTTTAATGAGTTTTTTCTTTCTCATTTGCAAGTAAATAGACTTGAAGATTAGATTTTGCTGATGCCTCTCAATTTTGATTTGGAGCTATTTGTCCTCTCCATGCATAAAAAACTTCCAGTGGGCAGAAAATCTCACCCTGAGCATGATGAAACTGCAGTTTATGTGCACCTCAGCTCTACATGAAGCAACCTGCCAGTTTGCATCCAGTTGCTTCAGATGGCCCTCATAACTTGCCAAAAAGTGCCCAAGCTGCTGGGAGTAAGATCACTGCTTACAGGCTAGCACATAAACTCTAGTGCAGTTACAATGTAAATGTTAAAGTTACAACAATAAAAGCTGGGCCAATATACCTTGGCTATAATAAAAGCTATTAACTGTTCCCACAATCAACCTGGCAACATCATCTTGGACTACAGCTTAGACTGAAGGAAGGAAAAAAAAAAAGGAAGAAAAAGTTCCCTTTTCTGAATGGGAGTCCATACAAAAAGCCCATAAATTCAAGGAATTGCTCTATGTTTGAGATGACAGTCTTCCCTCAAAAGGTCACCTCAGTTTTTCTGACAGAGGAATGGAATAACCCCAAAGAACGGGCAAAAACTAAGGAGAACTACATCATTTTGGTCAACATTCCACTGATTCTCACTTTAAAAGAAAATATCTGAGTGACACTACAATCAAGAACATTATCCTCCTACAAGAGGAAGAGGACATAAACAATTTTGATCCTAGCAGAAAATACACCTCTTCAGTCACAGTGTCACAGCCCTGTATCCACAAAGGGGTCTGGCCCTGCTGGATGCAGATACAAGCACTGAGGATCTGGGCACTTCTCTTTCACCTCCTTCCTTTGGGCCACATGAACAGTAATGGACTCCTGTGTGGAAGAGCTAAATGTGACAGAAAACCAGAGCATTTCCAAACTAGCTGGAACACAAACTAAGAGCAAGAAGCTGAAACCACATCAGATAAGGAAGTGCCTGTACTGAGCAGATGGAGAAGAGAGGTAAATGAAGCCTCCTGATACTTGAAAGATGCAAGAAATGGACCAGGCTAGAGCAACCAACTAGAGTATTGTCCCAGGACACAAGACAATATGAAAATGCAGAAGGACCAGAAAGATGTTCAAAGGACACAAACAGAAGGCCATCCACCAAAACCAGAGCACTTCAGAGTTGCAACAACACAAGATGACAAAGAGAATGACTTAGTTATTGACAGTCAGACACATTTCTCAGAAGAGGTAGGTAGAAACAATCATTTTGGGGAAAGAAATGTGCACTTGCTTTCCTAGTTTCACATGAAGTCTCTGCAATGTCTCCCAGGCTAGATATACTATACAGAAAAACCAGTGGCTTCCACTGTAGGCCCTGGATGATAACCTTCCTCTTCTGCAGAAAGCAATTCACACTTTATTTGTACACCTACCTACACCTCCACGCTCTCCCTCCTCCACTGTTATTTTCCTGGTTGAGAATCAGACTCTCCAGCAGTGTGGAAATCAAGATACTGCCAAGAAACATCACTGAATATAAATGAATTTATAAAAAATGAAGGGAGCCTAAAATACTATCACAACCCGAATGTTCCAAATAAGAATTTCTTATCCCTGAATCAACATATTTTATAGCTCTCTGTATGGTTTTCTTTTCCTGTTATTGCTTCAGACAAGCTCAGCATCATGCATCTGCATATGAGATATTTGTACCAAGTACACACAGAACAACTTATCAGGAAAAGAATGCTTTCACACTTCTTCAAACCTTCCTGAGTATATCTAATACAAATCCTGTCCAAATTTTGCAGGTTTTCATTTAAAACTGAAATTGATTTTCATTCCTCAGAGAAAAGTTCCCTCTCATTTTTTTTTTTTTTAAGTTTCTGTTTAAGACATCTTGAACATACTTTAAAAACAGATCAAGCAAATTCTAAATTTAGAGTTTTAGCTCAGATGATCTTCCAAAAATATTCACATACATTTTCTATTCATGTCTCTGTCAAAGTTACTTGGAAAATAATTAGAGGTATCTTCTTTGTTGTGGCTGTCTAGGAGCTATATATACATGCAAAATGGCAGAAGTTTCCTGGGTCATTTCTAGTTCATTCCATTTCTGGTTCTACAAATCCCCATCCACACAGTGATTATTATTAATTAATATAAGAGACAGAGAGAGAAGCGAGGTCAGGAGGAGGGGAGAACAGAGAAAGGCACAGAAGAGCATCGTCATCCTAGCAAACACGTCCCCTTACAGCTTCAAGCGTATTAACTACTACCCTGAATGCAGACTGACTTCCACTCAAGCCCTAGCACTTCTCAGAATTAAATCACAGTGCTGTAACATCTGAGCTTGTCGTCAGTTAAGGCAAGACCTTCATGTTCATGAAGAGAAAGCTATTGCCTGAAGCACTACTAGTGACAAACAGAGAAAACAGACTTAACAGGATTTAAAAAACCCTGCAAGACCTGGTTCTTGAACTCATCCTTTCCAAAAGAGCATTAAAAAAGACCAAAATAAACAGGAGGAAACCATGTCGCTCAGTCATTCTAAAGCTCTCAACACATCATTCACCTTTGCTCTGAAATGCAGAAGATGCATGCCAATGATCACACTCTAGCAAGACAGGCAAGGCAGGCGGTCACCTCCTTTAAAAGAGTCAGAAAATAGACTGTTGAATAGAGATGGTCAAAAAGAGAGAGGCTGTGAACTAAAAGAGGAAGCCATCAATTTTTAAAACACTGATGGAGACAGATTCAAGCATACATGATTAACAGCTGAAAACAGAGCTGATGCAACAAGGGGACTCAGAGGAGGCTGACATCTCAGGAAAGCCGGATATACACATTTACAGGACAAGCAGCAAGGAGAAAAACAAATGAGAAAACCTGTGGGAGTTATAAGACAACAGGTGCAAAGAGGTTCCAGATTTACAGCACCCTAATAACTGGCAGTGCTGTTATCTATTGCCCATACAGACTAAATCCTGTTTTATTTAAGCTACTGGAAAACGAGTACAAAGTTGACAAATGCCTGGCATCACCCTTATGCAGAAGGTGCTCTGTGCACTCAGGCAGCTGCCAGCACTGAGGTAATTGAGAGTGTGGTCTTTTCCCAAGACCACAACTATAATTTTAGCTCATTACAGCCTGCATTGGGGTGTGCTCAGTTTACATCTTTGCACACTCTTCTTTTAATATTTTGATGAATAATTTAGTTGTGATGGCAAGCCCTTTCACATTCAGGCATTTTTTCCTCAACCCTGTCGATGTGGTTCCAAAGTATTGAACTGGAAGACACCCAAAAGGGGCTGTTATCTGTTCCTCCCTCCTCTCCCTATATTTTACCTATTCTCTAAAAAGCAGAACGCAGAACACAGGGCAGCCCGGGACCTACAGCAAGATGCATTGCCTGAAGGAAACTGGAAACATTGCACCATCCTGGTTTGAGTCACGGTGGAGCTGAAGAACAAAGGAAAGGCAAAGTGCTTTTACCTCCCTGAAAAGCATGCTTGCATAACTCATCTTCCCAAGCACCCAGCATGCAATTGAAGGTTTGCCTGAAACAATGGTCAGGGGGTGTTCACAGGGGACTCAGCTCCACTAGGAGCCAAGTGACAGATCTGCCAGGATCAGCCCCGGGGCAGCCAAAGGGGGGTGTGGGGTTTCCTCTCACCTACACTTTGCAGCAGCTTCCAGCTGTGCAGACAGGTCCTGTTAGGGAGATCCAGCATCATTCCTGCTCATGGGTGCTCCCTGTGTGAAGAAGGCAGGCTGTCGCTGGCAGCTGGCACCGGGCTCTTCCTCTTGCCTCCGGCACTCCCTTCCCAGTAGGGAAACTTACCTTGCAGATGACAGTACACATCTGCATTTACTTTACCAGTGAACCTGCTGATTTCTTGTACCACAGAAGCAAATCCTCTCCTGCAGTGTACAGGAGAGATTCCAACCAAATCCATATGGCCTGGACAGAGAAAGTGCTTCAAGGGCTTTTTTTTTTTTTTATTTATAAAAAAGAAGGTACTATTATAGCATATGCTTGACATAATAAACACCCTTCTTCCTACAATCCTGAAGTAAACTCAAAATTTTCTCCTAATTGTATGGAAAAGAATGTCATGAATATCCACTTTGCCATCTCTAGCATGCAAAAGAATTCTTTCCCTGCTTTTTTATTTGTCAGCCTGACCACAAGGAAGCTCTGCACTGTGGCTGCTGAAGTCCTTCACACACAGCACACACATTCCCTGCAACATGAAAACTATACCACATTTCCAAATAGCATCACAGGTTGTTTACAGAGACAGGCTGACTAAAGATATTTTTATCCTCATCTCCCAAGACCAATTTATAATTAGTACAGCCTTTGAACAAGATGCACTTGCAGCACAGCATCAACACGCTGACTCAAAATAGGGCTTCTTGTAGTGCCAGTGGCCTCCCCAGGACAGCTCTTCTTGATGGTTTTTGGTGCTGAATGCTGGGCTACAATAATACAGACATGGGCTGGCTGTGGGGCACAGCATGACCAAGGAGCTGGGCAGTGAAGGAAAACACCTTGCTGGTAGAACTGAGGATTCCCCCAAGAACTGGTATTCCCTCTGCAAGTGGGGATGATGCAGCTGCCACAACAGGTCTCTCTGGCCTCTGTACTGCTCAGACGTCAAAGAAGTTTCTTCTGTTTCATGGATATCCTTAGGCTCGCTTTGGTGTGACATCAACACAGAGAAGGTGCTCTGCAGAAACACTTCCAGGGCACTGACAGCCAGCGTGTTTCCATGCAGTTCACATTACAGCATCCTTCCTGTACCCCAAAAGCCTCCCTATAGCTCTGCTGCTCAGCTCAGAGAGGGTGCTGGCCACACAGATCGTCCCCAAGCACAGTCTCAAACATAGGCAGCTGCCACAATACTTTTCACAGCATTCAGATAGAGCACTCCAACTAAACAAAGGCTCTCTTGTGCTACTGCTGCATGGCCTGAAAGGGGGTGAAAAGAGCATGCCATGGAATATGATTGCCAGGAAGTTAGGGAGAGGCATAAGGGGGTAGAAAAGCAGAGGAACGCAGCCAGATGAGCATGAACAACAGGCAATCTGGATCGAGCTGCCACCTCCTCCCCCCAGCTTGGTCTGAGCGAAATACCCACAAAGCATGGCACTTTGCTCTCCTCTCTGCATTCCTGAACAGGGCTGCTGAAAAGCTGTAACACAGCAAGAGGGGTCTTGACAGTACCACGGGCTCTGTGGCACTCCTCCTAAGAGATCTCCCCCTTCTCCAGGGCAGGGAACAAGCAGGCACCACCCTAAGGCAGCATCTCTTCCTGCCTCTGTCCAGAGGGCCAGGGAAGCACAGATAAGGCAAAAACTTTTCAAGTCTCATTTGTGGGATAATAAAATTATAACCCTTTGTTTGCCCAGAACCATTCATTGTCAAGGCAGATAGTTTCACCCAGCAATTAACCTTCCCAAATAAATCCATGTAGAAACACACAAAGAAAGAAAATGAGACTGCAGTGACATCCACCCTGAATTCTTCTCTTCTTAAAAAAACAAAAGTCTGTGGGCCTAAATGCAACGAGAAATATTGACAACAATCTAACAATTCTCCCAGACATAATCAGCAGTCTCATTTTATTCAATTATGAGGTCACGGAGACTTCTTTCTGTACTTCACCAGCTTTTGCTATGAGGAAAAAAAAAATAAAAGCAACAGAAACCTCGTGGGTGAAGCCCATGTTAAGTTAACTCAGCTTCTTGAACTCCTTTGGCTTCAAATAAACGAAGTCATTGCTGAGGGACAAAGTTTGCACCTGCAATCATGGCACTCTAGGACAGTTTCAATGCAAGTGAGAAACCTGACCGGAACAACCACTGCTGTGACCTGAGAAACAAACATTGTCCAGGGTGAACTGCTTAATTAGGTCTGCCCACACTACGAGAAAATGTTGTCCCATGTCCATAAAGGAAGCATTTCCAGACCACTGAAGGTAATCCTTCAACATTAGCTTGGCCCTTCCACCAGGCAAAAATTTGCTTTACTCTGTTCTGCTGTCAGTTAACCAAAAATTAGTATGATCATCTCCTGCAACACGCTCTGTAATCACAAACCAGCATTGATCCCTGCAAGTAAAACCCTCATGTTTTCAAGAAAGACTAAAGATAAGTGGCATATGTGCAAGAGATAGCACTTACTATCTACCATGGATGGGGCAGTGTGCACTTCTGGGCCGCAAACCAAGGTTTCTGTGACCTGAATTAGCCTTTGGTGCCCCAAAACCAACCGTTACATTGCTTTGCTTAAACCATCCTGACTATAACAACTGTAACAAAGAGAAGTAATCCCATGGAAAACACTGGCCAGTTTCCAAGACAAACAAATAGCTATAAGCTGAGAACAGCTCAAATAGCAATTACAGCCAATAGTAAGTTGTGTGGTGCATGTGGAGTAGACAGGGAGAATGGATAAAGCATCTAATGTGAAGGGAAGCAAGGGGGGACACCTTATTACTCCTACCATGCAGATGGGCTATAGCCAGGGCATTTAAAAAAAAAACAGTTTGCTGTTTCAAACCAAACCTCTTGAGAATCTGTGGATGCTGTACACAGAACTGGCTCCCTAAGAGAAGCTGTGTCTAACCCCAGCACAAAGTCGTCCTCTTCAGCTCCTGGAAGGTAGAGTACTTGAGCCTGTGCTAACCAACTCACGTCATCAACACAACTAAACTGTGAGCTATAAGGGCTTTGGTCTGATTTTATACAGCTATTCCTTAAGGAAAGCTAAATTTCAGAAAAAAAATTAGTAATCACTGTTTATAATGTAAAATCCATATGGCCTTACAAGAAAAAAGCAGTATTTCTGATGGCTTGAAGAGTCACTGCTACAGCAACCAACCAAGATAAATTGTATAACACTGCATATCTAGACATTTCTGTGTTCAACCACAGTTAAAATAAAATTAGGATATTGTACTTCTATGATTGTCATGGGAGTGGTGATTACTTTGTTCTGATGGGGTACCCTTGCATTAGTGGAGGATATTCTGCTGCAAATCGACAGAAACAAGGAAAGAAGCACTCCAGATTGAAAAATAGCACCAGTGTTTCTGCCAGCCACCAACTGTAGCCCATGCTCCTTGTGTGTGCAGTTACAGAGCTCCACAGGGGACAAAGCAGCACAGGCCTGGTTTAGCTGAAAAACTGCCCACCAGCGAGGCTGGGCAGTACAACCATGCTGTTCTATTACTTCTAGACAACCTGTACCATGTCGTTTGGAGACTGAAGAATGCCCTAACTGAATTAAAAACAGTTCAATGAGGCAGAAAAATGTAACTTTTTGCCTCTGGAAACCTGGATTAAAACCAAAGCTTCAGCCATGAAGGTAAACATCATGTTCTCTTAACTGCATGGACTGCTGCTACAAATAAGAAAAAAAATACCACCCACCAAGGAAGATTCTGCTCAGATGCAATTGGAGGTGCTGAAGAGACCTTCAGAATTCAAGCTGTGCATATATGAAAAAATCAAGTGCAAACACAACAAGGAAGGGTTCAAAAGGCTTATATTGGCCACTAAGTCACTCTTTGTGCTAGCTGGAAACAAATCATGTTAGAAATCAGGACTCCATGTTTTCATCTCTTTCCAGTCCTTGTGTTTCAGAAATACACGACTGAGTCAGAATTGTTATTACTTGTTTCTAGTTTCCTTGTCCTTCCCTCTCCCCAATGCACAGATGCAGCTACAGCAGCTCCTATTTTCATTCCTTCTGCTTCATCCACTCTTCCACAAAGGCATCCCTCCATTCATAGTTAGGAGGGCTTGCATAACTAACTGGCTGCCCCGAAGTAATTGCCTTCAACAAAACATTTCCTTCTTAGAAGCATAAAAGCCACCTTGAGACCTCTGAGGGTGCTGCCTCTGCTGCTCTCCACACTTCTGTTATCCCACATCCCAGCGTCACTTCTCCTCTTTATCACAGGGATCAGAAATACACCAAACATACCTTAAGGGATAAAAGATGTCTTCCTTCATCCCATCTTGCCTAGCATGATGCTCAACATACAGATGGAGAGATTCTTCCTCCTGAATGACACATTGGAGCATTCACAACACTCAACCCATGGCAGGCATCACTTACATTTAACAGAAATCAAAAGGGAAAGAGGGCAGAACATGGCACACAGTATTGATTCTCCCACCTGATGAAAGCAAGAGCTCCTCATTTCAGAGAACGCCATCAGGAAACCTAATGGGATCTTCACAACCAATTGGGAGCAGCCGAGCATCCTGCTTCACCCCACTTCTACTGTGGCAGACATTATATACTAATTCAGCACTTTTCTACACCAACAAGAGAGGACAGGAAAAACACAAAGCACACAGGCACAAAAAACTGCAGTGCCTGCTGACAGATCCGAGTAACACCTCACCAAGTGAGGTCTCTCCCAAGAAAGCGTGGAAAGGCCCTGAACTGACCCAGTGCTTGACATGGGGGATGGAGTTTACCCCACAGGCAGCAAGCTGGAGACAGACCTTCAACAGCCCTTTCAGTCAGGCACACGCCTTCCTTCAAAGCCTAGTTCAGAGAAACCTGCCATTTACCATTGCGAGTTGGTAATGGACCAGCACTCCAAAATAATGTAGAAGAGATTTGCAGAACAGCACTGGAGATTTTATGGATTTTATGTCTGAACCTGGCAGCAGAGAGGGATTAAAACTGCTTTCTATGAAGACATACGAACACACGATCAAAGACGGAACAAGCCCCCTACAGCAGATTCTTGTGGTATTACTTAGCTTTCAGGACAAGGTGGTAGACATGAGGATGTTAAGAGTGCATTATCCTAGGCAAAAAGCCTGCAGCTTCCAAAGGGAAGATTAATTATTAAACCAGCAGCAATAAAAATACTCAGCAGCTCAGAGACATATACCTATATTATGGACAGATAAGAGCTCCAATAACCTTGAACTTCAATTTATAGATTCACTCCCCTTTCCCTGTAGATAGTAACAGTTATATTTTCTAATTTGTTCTTACAAAGGGAAATTGATGAAAATGGTGGTTTAAATTGGCTAAGAGGCACAGTGTACACAGCAGTAGCATTTTCCTCCATCTTTCTGTCTTCTCTCCTGTCAGCATCCATAAGAATAGAGCATGTTGCTTCCCTGACCAACAAACCAAAAGAGGGATCATGACAATGATTAAGGGCTTTTAAGTACATCTATTTTTCCTTTAAAATAATTGGGATGGCAAATACTGGGATGTAAGAGATTAGGCCTGTTGGAGTTTGAAGAGACATTCCTTAACATCTTTGCCTTTCTAAAGTCAGGTTAGTCACTGGAACACCTGAAACTCGGATACTCAAAGAGGGATGGGCACACATGCCCTCAAGACATTGCTGTTTTGGGGTTGTTGATACGTACATGCAAAGATCACTCAGTTTTGTGAGTGAAAGCAGAGTGTACTCTGTGTTTAAATGAGGAATAGTAGTTATCAGCTGACGGGAATTAAGTTTCACCTCAGTGTATTCAACCCAACTGAACTCCAAACCACCCATTTATAGACGGGAAATGCAACAAAGCAAAAATAATGTTTTACAGTGTTTGGCTGTGAGTCATGGAGTTGAGCAACTCCAGCTAGCAGTATTTAACATGGTTAAATTAAAAAGTTGGTAGGGAGGCTGGAATCTCAGCAATTTCTCAACAGATTAATTTATTGTATTGTCCTTTGAAGGGAGGAGTTTGAAGTCTCTAATGTGTATATCACTATACACCAAGTATTGAACAGGAGAGGACGAACAATGGCCAAGCTGGCTGTCCTCCAGTTAATCATCCTGCTTTGACTCAGATTCATCTTCAAACTGCTGTTGAAAACCAATTGCTTGTTTAATGGGGCAGAAAGATGAAATCAATTTCAATATGCATCTCTAAAGCGTCCCTCTTATGTAAAAGTGCTGCCTGAGGGAGCAAGAGACACACACATTTCCTTCTACTTGTGCCAGTTTCACTTCCAATTTGCTATCTCTACAGGTACCGAATTCTAAAATTATGCGGCAAAAGGAGCTGCAGCTGAATGCAAACCATCTCTCTTTTTGGTTCACGGCATTCTCAAGACACAGACAGCTTCTCCAGGGAGGTGACAGCCACACACCCAAGCGAGATTAGTTAACACTGACTCATCAGGTGTTTCATTAAGGAGCTGTGTCAGGGAAGAAACCAAGCGCGGTGAGCAATGCCAAGGCCAGTGGCGCGGCGCTCCGGGGAGAAGCGGTGGCTGCGGGGGTGGAGGACGTTTCAGGGACAGATGACATTGGCACGGCTGGGAAAGGCAGCCCCGGCCTGTCTCCAAAAGAGCAAAAGCCACTAAGTGGCACTGCCCGGAAATTAGGATCGATAGTAATACACACACACATTATGTGCTTTTGGTCAGGTGAGGAGCATTCAAACCAGATCAAAAAGGATTTGCTGACTGCAGGGTATCCCATAATCTTTTCCATACCAGCACTTAAAGGCAATGGCACCGTTTGGGACTTCACCTTTTTGCCTTCTTCTTTTTTAAACAAGAAAACTTCCCTAAGCTGACAAATAATTCAACTTTACATTCTAACTTGGGAATTTGAAAACTGCATTAACCGAATATCCAGGACTTTTGATTTTGCCGTTGTGTTTTTTTTATTATGATTTTATGGCAGAACACCCACACATGCACAATTTATGTGATCCTTTGCTAACACAGTAAACCAGAAAACAAAAATTTATGCTACTTTAAGGAAACATAAGACACACCACAGTTTGGACCAGTGGTCAAAACACCACCTCCACAACCCACCCACACATGCCCTGTGCTTCCCAGCCATATCCCATTAGTCTGTGGGTATCGTACAAGGAAACATTCCTGTGTCACACACGTCTGTGTGCCCGCTGGCCAGGCACTGCACAGTGGGCATCCTTACACACATTGCCGGGGTGCCTGCCCCAGTTTTGCACTTATCTGGAAAGCAGGCATTCCCAGGAGCATAGCTAGCTCGCTCTGTGCCCCTCACCACAGCTCCCTGAGCAGCGTCAAGGTGCTTGAGGCAATGCAAGTGACAGGGGACACTTTGCCAAGGCGCTAATGTCAAAGGCTCCAGGTTCACAGGGAAGCCGCTTGGTGCCACCGTAAGGAATTTCCACCACTCCAGACAAGCCTAAGAGATCATGCACGAACACAAAAGTCTTCTCTTATGTCACATGCACCGCATTAACATTACAAAAGGAACCAAGCACTCAAGCATTCCAGAACTGAAAAAGCCTGCATTTACTGCTTGTCAATTAACTGCCTGATGTCATACCAGTTTTATCATCCCATGAACAAGTGGGCACTGTGCTTTTTCACCACACTATTTTGGGGGATAAAGTACATAGAAAGACTAAATGCTTCCAACTCCCGCAAAAAGGATTCAATAGAAATGAAGAAAACACACAAAATTTGTTTCAGTAAATTCCAGCAGAGTGCAGGACACCAGGAGTAATGTCTACAGATTTGGGGAGCAACTGCCTCTCCCACCAGACATCCACGCTGCACACAAGTATCACCAAATCACACAACATATTGACCCACAAGGATCGAGCCCAACTCAGCCCTGTACAGGAGCATGTGCCTGTTTCAGGCCATTCTGCATTACAGTGTTTCCTGAATGCCAGTCTCTGGTCACTAAGAACTCAATGAAGAGGAAGAGGTACAAAGGAACTGTGTGGGAGACTATGCCAACAATATATTATACATGCTGTCTGGGTGGGACGAGGAGTTTCTATCCCATGAGAAATTTAAATATTTTGACATCTGCTTTCACCTAATCTGCCCTTGTTGCTTAAGGATTCCCATGATACAATGGACTAGTTTAGCAAGGAAAGAATCTGCAATGAAAACGTGGTCCAGGGATCCAGACATGAGGAATAAAACACACACAGCATTTAAAAGTAACACATTGTCTCCAGAGACCACAGATATTAAATGTGACCCAAAACAAAACATCCAGTGTTTCTCCAGCACGGGGAAATGCCAGAGAGGCCAAATATTTTCTGTAGAAAGTTCCTATCACAATACAGTACAGTTTTCAAAGAAGAAATTTGTGCATATGTATATATATATACACACACACGTGCATATATATCTCTTTTTATTGACATATATTTATTTTTAGGCAATCTTCCCCTCCTTTAAGACAAGTCCTCCCATATGCCATACTGTCCTTTTAGTGTTTCATCATTTGCCTTTGACCTGTTTGCTGCCATTCACTCACTCATCTATCTTTGCCAGGTCTGCTGCTGTATTCCAGAATTCCAAATGAAAAAAGACCACAACTTGCCACTTAAAACAGTTGAGTGAGGGTCTCTTCCCCTCCCTGACCTTTCCATGGGAGGCTGGCGAGCCCAGCTGCAATCCATACATGCACCATTCCTCACCCATCAGTTCTTTAACTTGCTTTAGTGGGGTCCAAAGACTGTAGCCATGTCAGACAAGGTTGTATGATGCCATTAGAAAATTTTACACTTCAAGAATTCAATTTTCCTCACAGAAGGATGCTCTGATTTTTTCCCTTTTGATTTTCCTCCATCTGAAGTGTACTCTGTAGTACACAAAAAACTCATCTAAGTACAGTTCATCCTGAAGGCACAGAGACATCATGGGACAAGAAGGAAAGAGGAGGTTACTGGTTATGGTTCCCTTATCTGCACCAGTTCCACTGCTGTTGCAAACACACAATAATCCTGGGGTGGATCTGTCAAAAAACAGAGCAGAGAAACTGACAGTGGTGGGAGTAATATTTCGAGAAGTATTTTTAACTTATTTTGTTTAAGCCATATCACCTTGCACAGTTAATTTTGAGTGCAGCTACAAAACCAGCCAAATTGGCAAAATTCAGGAGGTGACAATATGCAGCAGAAAATTCTGACGCTGGCAGTGTTTTTTAAGAGCTGTAATGTATGGCCACACCTTTGCTGGGTTTTTAAAACTTCAGGAGATAATGCTGGTCAGGATGCAGTTTGTCACCCCATCACATAAATCCACCTTCCTGCATTCTCACCTGCCCTGATATTTAGCTCCAACATTTGCATCTGTTTGCTCCATAAATGAAAGAGCAGAAAATCAGCTCAGCAAATTGAATTTTTGTTAATTTGTTGGCTGGATTGTGTGGCTGAACAAATCCAGCAGAGAGGAAGCAGGTGAGCAGGGCTGCTCCTCCCTGCATCAGAAGCTCCTGGGAGCCCCCCAGGTTGGAGTTAAGGAGCAGTTACATGAATGCAAACACATTTCTCCTGCGTGCTGACCACGTTAACAGGAATGCTATATCCAATAATTACTGAACATCATGATCTTAATAGGATCATAGTTGCAGCACAGTTCTCATGCAGCAAGACTTTTCCTTTAAGACCTTCAGGGGAACACCAGTACTCTGAGGAATGGGTAATAAATGAGTACACAGGCAGCAGCTCTGCTGGCCCCTAGACCCACACCACGCTGACAGCACCTCTCTCAACAGGTACCTGCACTGGGGGAGCGTGAGGCTGAGGCTGTTCCAGAGGTACCCTCTGCTGCTGCCAAGATCTCCAGGTACAGACAACAGGGAATGGCTTTGCCAACCACATCCTATTCCTGTCCTGATTCACCAGTTTGCAGAACAAACAGAAAATTGAAGTTGCAACAAATTGTATGTTTAGGTTACTCAATTGTGTGATAATTTTACTTTTACATTTAGTGAAATCGAACCTAATGAATTTTACACTGAATGCCTGTCTTGAAATTGTCTCAAGGTTTACATTTCAAAAGTATCATTTCATACCAATTACACACTGCACAAGTGTAACTGCCATGCAGTATATTAGAAAAAACAGCTTAAATATTGTTTGCTTTGGCATTTAGCCTTCTTGCAGTGGTAGCTTTAATTTAAGCCACTTAAATTCTGTTTGAAATTAGAATTGTGCATAGCATTTTGCAGACCAGTATTCCAATTTAGAATCATCAGGAAAAACTTGTTTTCACATAAATCTTAGTGAACAATCCTAATATATTATAGCAAGTTCTGTAGTATACCTTTCTCATAGATGTTGCCTCCAAAGAATAAGGACTATTTCATTCCACTGTTGAGAAGTGAAACTCACTTTTCAGTGAGCACAGTTTTCAATACTGCCATTTATAACAAAACAAACAGGAGACACAGCTGAAGCCCAAACACATAAATCCAGAAACTTCCTTTTGTATTGCCTATTTTACATAGTACATTTTAAAACAGAAATGGGAATGCTGCAGTCAGACATTCTCAGGCAGCCACCTAATTAGCAATCCAAAGTTAATTCAGAAAGCAGAAATAATGAAGTAAAAAACAAAAGAAAACAACAAAACCCCCAAACCACAAACACCAAAATCAAACGAACCAAACAAAACCCCACACACTTTGGCAACCCCAAAGACTTTGAAAACGTTCTGATTAAAAGACCAAGGTTATAGGAGCTCAATAGACAATTCAGCACAGAGAACATCTTTCAGCACCTTTATCCTAGACACAAACATCATCATCTCTGCCCTCAGTTCAAGACCTAACCTTTTCTTATCCCAAAGCCAAAAAAATAAAATTTAGTCTCATTGAAGGGTAAAATCTACTGAGTAAAACTGATGGGACAGCAACAAAATGACATTTTCAAAGCAACTCTTTCCAGTACTGAAATATCAGATTGATGGTCGGCATTTCTGCTCCTCAAGGTTAGCACTGCCAAGTTCATGATCAAGATGTTTTGGTCTGAATTGCAGATTTTCTGTTGTCATCAGCAGACTGAAGGGTTTTATTTATTCACTAATTTGGATGTTGCTAAGAAAAGCCAGCCAGAAAAGTGGAAATCTCATGACTAGGACCTGATCATATTTGGTTCTCCAACTGAGCTTCAGAAGTTTTCAATAAATCCAAAGCCAGGCTTCTCACTCTGAAAGCTTAAATAAATAAAGTTAAAGCCATACAGATCTCTGTAAATTATTTTTAAGAATTGCTTTTCTCTGCTGCCAGTTTATCTGCTCTTCTTGAAGCAATTCAGTGCCTAGAAAAGGTGGAAGGACTTCCATCTGCTACTACTTCAAAGACAGCGATCCTGAAAGGAAGCATCAACCTGTCCAAGACATATGTTTCTCAATGTATTAGACTTGCTGTCTCTGCCAAGATGTAATTAAACACTGTCTAATCTTTAAAAAGCCTGCAAGAAATAAGTTTTAAATCCCACATTTAAGAATGACCCACACTGAATTAAGTCAATCTTCACCAGGACTTGCAACAGACTAATCTGTTTACACCAAGGGAGTTTCCTGACCCAAGGTTGCTGCAGTAAGCTTGCAAGAATTGATCCATTTGCACTACAAGCAAGCCACAGGGGCTCTTAAACTGCTCCTACAGCAGGGCATTGTGGCAAGGCAAATTTATATCATGGCCCTTGCAGTCCCTTCTCTCTCCTTGACTCCCCAGGCACATGCTCCTTCTCTCCCCCTTTGTCCACCTATGCTTATTCCACCCTGCAGTGAGTTTTTGTGAGGATAAAGACCGGGGGAAGCTGACTTAAAGCCAAAGAAAACAACAAACTCAAGAGTTTTCTGCATTTTTACACTGCTGAATCAGTTCACTGTAGGACCAGCAGTAGGTGGGAGCACCAGCCAGGGCAGGATGAACATACCCAGAACAGGCAGAGCCAGGTCAGTTTAGACTGTCCCTGAGCTGTCAGATTCTCCTGCAGGGCAAGAGCTCCACCCAGTTCCTCCTGCATTGTCATTTTGAGATTTTCCACAACTATTCCCAGAATCAGGGCAGAGAGGATCAGACACATAAACAAAAGGCCTTGTCCTGCTTGCACAGGCAGGTGGGTTATTTCTCCCAGAAGCCCGCTCCTGTGAGGTGTTCCACCTGCACAGCACTGCCATGGGCAGAGCCACACTGCAGCTGTTGGCTGCCAGCTGAGCAGCACGGGGCAAGCAGCAAATACTTCTGTGGCCTGAAGGAGGGATAGAGATTATAGGCAAATAAAAGTATCCTAGTCAGAAGTCAAATCCAAAGCTGTCCTGTCAGGAAAAAGCACTGGTATGCCCAATGCAAGTCCCACCAGGTACTAAAAATCTCCCAGCCAGAATCCCAGCAAGGGACAGCACCGAGGGAGCAGAGCTACTCACACTCACACATGCTAGCACGACATGCTGCCAGCTTTGTCTGGCCATCTTTTTGTTTCCAAAACAACTAGGACACAAAATCTTTAATTGCTGCTATTATTCTTCATTGGATTGGAGCAGATTTCTTATTTTAGAAAAATATCTGTCACATTGTCTTTTATCACAGCATGAGAGAGGAGGCAGCTGTGGTACATGCTGTATAGTCTGGGTTTTTTTATTTTCCCTCTTTGGGTCATGCATTCACTATTCTTCTCTGCTTTGGCACATGTTACTAACCCTAGACCCATACAAAACACTTATCCTCAGGGAAAGACTACCTTTAAAGAAAAGGTCAGGAAGGGAGGAAAGGCACCTGCTTTTTATTGAAATACAACACTCAGTTAAAAAGGATGAAGTCTGTCTCCTGAAAAAGTCAAATCCATCAGGTTAAAGGTTTGCAAGATGCAGATTGGATTTTGCCTATTTTCTTTCAGACTTAGCATGGACACTAAAGAAAAAAATAAGCAGAATGGGACAACTGATTGGACAGAATGGGACAATGGCTGATTCACTATTCTAAACTCAGACATGGCATCTGAAAAGACTCATATGAGTATAGTCAAGGTTGATATAATCAAAGCTTCTCCTGCCCAAATTCCGAAGCATTGGAGTTCACTAATTGGGTTTCTCTGTTGTACAGATACAAGAGAAACAGGTCTTTTTTCAACAGATGACAAACACTGACAGTCTTATTTATTTATTTAGCTTTCAAAGCAGAGTCATTTTTAATGGATCTATAATTCAAAAGCTCTTTAATTAATTTTCCTCAAGCTTCCTAGAAAGACAGATTTGGCTTTCTGCATTGAAAAACAAGTCAGTCAAATTCTAGGCAAAGAAACGTTTCAAAGTCAAAGCTATAAATGAAACAAAAATGGAATGCTATTAGGAACACTGGTTGCAATTTCACCACATAAGCTACTTCCAGCATTACCCAGTCTTTAAGTTGCTCTTCTTTTTCTTTCCTGCCTTCAATCCATTTTTGTTTGCTATAATAATAGTAAAAAAACCCCACAGAAATTCTTCTCTTATATTGCTATTTGCCTCACCACATTATTGATTCTGCTTCTTGTGCTTTTTTTGTAACTTTTCTTTCTTCTGACTCTGTTAATCGAGTGCTCCATATCAAGGAGACAGCTCGAGTGCCTACAAGTACAGGACTGAAATCTGAGTGCAAGCAACAGTGGAACTAGAAAAAGTCCCTGAAGAGCTGACAGGCTGACACTTTGTTCCTTCTGGACAGCAGTTTCACATCAAGCAGAAAACCAGGGATTCATTTATTTATTTTGGACAACAACTTTGGTGCTTAAATATCTGTTGAATTCACTGCTTCATAGAGAAAATGCCCTCCTCATTTCTCCAGGGAATTAATCTCAAGTGTCTGGACAACAGTAACATAAAGTAAGCTATCTATGTCTTAGTACAGGGACACACGGGTTCTCCAGTCTGCATTTTTAACAAAATCGCAAATACAGTGCACAGTGCTCCAGCAGAGCTTGCCCTCCTCCACGGCACTTCTCAGGTCCTAGTCCGGCCGAGGCATGCGCAAGCACTGCTCTCCCCTGCTGCTTCTGCCAGAGATTATTCTCCTCAGAGAATAAACAACAGCAGAATGAAATGTTTGTCCCTAACCTAGTACATCGATTATATGAGCTAAGCCTCTGACAGAGATGTATTTGCACTTAAATGCCTGATTGCAAGGGAGAGGGCTGTGGCATCGCTGTGCTAGAGGGTGGTCTCTGCCGTGGCACTAGGGCAGAAAGCTGGAAGGAGAGGCCACAAGAATTGTTAGCCTGCCAAGAATTCCTCCAAGCACAAGCCAGCTACAGAGAAATGCTGGGACATCACCCAGAGAGGTGCAAGAACATTTGTCAAACATTCTTTTTCTCTAGGATACTACCTGGGGTTTTTTTTTTGTTTGTTGGTTTGTTTGGTTTTTTTTTTTTTTTTGTTTTTTGTTTTTTTTTTTAACCAGGGATTTTTCTAAGAACTGTTGCAAGAAAAGTTGAAACATTCTGTACTGAATGTATAGGTGACTAAAGCAGACATACAGCTTATATATCCATAACTGGAGTAGTGCAAAAATTTGCACATAATTCATTAGACATTAGTAAACTGATTTCTTCTCTCACAATTCATACCATAACCAGAATTCAAAGAATGTGAACAAACAAGTTTCCAAGACATTAGCAAGCACTTAGGTCTCAACTTATCTCTAAAAACTACATAAGTGTCTGTACAAGTCATTTAAGAAGGGACCAGATGTTCTCAAAAGACAAAAACATAGCTCATACTTTTAGGCCCATCAGTAATTGCAGCATATAACTTATGAACAAATTCATTCACAATGCTACATCAAGGATTTTTCTTAAAAAAAAAAAAAAGGAAAAATGAGCGATACGAGCACTGGTATGGTGTGTACGGTTAAATTCTGTACACTGTCAACAATTAAAATGAATTAAAACAAAAGTGAACTTTTTTATTGCATCTGACTAAATAATACACTCTCGCAGAACTACTGCAATGAGCACTGCCTGTAAATTTCATGCTTTGAGGGAAATTTAATTAACTTGAACGGGTAAAAATCCCACAGGGTTATATTATTTGTAAGTGAGAAAATAGGAGTCATGTCTGCGTGACTGGGGATGGGAATTTGGCTAGCGTTGTTTAATTATGGTTCCCCTTGTAAGGCACATAAATATTTATGTGAATTTGTACACTGACATTTGTTGCTGGACTTGAACATTCAAAGTCACTACAGATAACTTCTAAATGCACCTTCTACATACACACAGCTTTTCCTCTATGCACATCCTGTTGCTATAACTTGGCTTGTTTTCCTGACAAGCTAACCTGTAGGGATAGGCAGGAAAGGGAAGTAAAGCACTATTCATTCCTAGGTGATTTATGAACCTATACATCCTTCCTTCTGCAGCAGAAAGCTGGCACACGCACACACAAAAAAATGTGTGTATGTCTGTGCCTTCACTGGAAGAAGCATTTGGGGGAAAAACAAATCCAGCCCTGAATGCTGTCTGTCTTAAGTGCAACTCCTGAGAAAGTCACTGCTGGTCTCACTTCCAACACTAGCCCATCCTGTTCTCAAGTGCTGCCAAGCGCCGGGACACAGATGAGGAACAGGGCAGCTAAAGCTCAGTAAGCTGAAAGTCTCAGCACAATGGGCTTTACATGTACAACTTCTCTCTGATACTCTCTATAAAAAATTTAGCTTCCTGCTAGGAAAAATTAAAAATATTTAAAAAACCAAAGTTACTTGGACACAGCACGTGCAGATACGTGCACATTTGTTATGGGAAGCTTTTGCTACCAGCCACCCTACACAACACAGACACTAGCCTGGATCTATACAGCAAGAAAATGCCATTTAGCAGCTGTCTTACAGCAAGAGGGAAAAAAAACCCCAACAAACCAGCAGAGGGAACAGACACTTCACAATTTATTCTTACAGTGAGGCTGTAACACCACTTCAACTGAGTGAAAGAGTTGCAAGTGAAAGGCAACTTTTTGGATTTAACTATCCATTTTAAACACTCACTTACAGTCTGAAGTCATCAGTTGTAGAAGTAGCTGAGACATTGCAAAGGAATTTGAAAGAGAAAAGCCCCTCTCATTTCCTTTCAGTGGCAGCAAGCTTTCAGCTGTGCAACAGACTTACCAATCTATTTGACACTGCTCAGAATAAAAAAATACCGATTAAAAAAATCCCTACAGAGGTGTAATTACACCTCTGAACAGTTACAAGTATTTGTGTGACAGAAGGTAAGATTTTGCATACTGAGCGTACCCAGAGTGTTGGAGCTGGTCTGGAACAATTAAAAGACAGACGCTTTAAATGGTAAAAATGCAAGTTGTGTTCTGAGCTGGGGAAATTGCAAGTGCATTCTAATCTCATCTGATTGTCATCATCACAAGTGTAACAACTGCAGTATTCCATCTTAATTGCATTCACAATTGACCGTCATACAAAAAGCACCTCAAATAAAATTAATTCCTGAGGCTTTTTGTCACATTGACAACACATAAGATTTTCAAGAACCTAAATGGAAAAACTAATTAAAATTATATCCTACTGCAATATCTGTATCAAACAAACATCTTTTAACCTTCCAAGGAGTTTTAGAAAGTCTGCTTTTAGTTTCCTTTGAACACTTGGTTTACATTAATTTCAAATGGGCTGCCTTCAACGGCACAGTTTTTCCAGGATCCAGGACAATGTTAGCAATGCTTCAGGGGCACCTCTGCTCTAGAAGACAGTGTGCAGGTGTTAAAATAAGAATGAGGGTCCTTGCCCTAATGGCAGACACATTGTGGTGTGTCCCTTGAAGGGCCTGTATCCACTGTGACCATCAGAAAAGGGAAGGAAATTCAACAGAAGTAGTGAGGAAAAAGAGGCAAACATTATTATGAGTTGTGATTTGACTGTAGTGAGGGAAGCAACATAGAACAAGGAAAATTTATACTTATGAGGAGAGCACTGCAATTCCAATAACCTTTTCCACTCTTGCATAAATTGAACCCCCAGGCACTTGATAAAAGGTATGCACAGCACTTTTTTTGAGCAGCTGGAGAGCTCCTACTGCATACTATTTTTTTTTAACAGTTCTCCCACAAAGCTATCGAAAATTGTAGCAGTGCTGTTTCCAGAAAATCACATCCCAGCTCAATGATAGAACAGCCTGTGGTGGCTCTATAAACAAAGTGGTTCTGTATCATTTAACAATTAATGGTCACTTTAAGGTGCGCCAGGTAAGATTTTTTATTCAGTGGATCCCACTGTGATCACTCCTACCAGATCTGCATCAAGTGACTCAGACAAAGGAAGGCTGGTTACATAAATGGAAGGTAGGTGGCTTAACAACCTTGATCTTATCACAGACCTGTCAGTGGAGAGAACTGCACGTTACTGCGGAGCTAATTCACATGCCAATGCACTGGAAAGGAATCAGATGTTTTTCCACATCCTCCAATTTGGGAATGCTTTGCAGGGTTATTTATTGAGCCAGTTCAGATTACACAGAATAGCTTCAGAGCCTGCTGTTTGCAGTGCCTCACCTGCCTTGCCAAGGCCATGCTTGCTACTGAAGAGTCACGAGAGGAAAACAGAGAACAAAATCAATTATAAACTTGGAATGTTTCAGGATTTCAGAGCCTACACACTTTTGAAAAATAAAGAAGGAAAAGAAAAATGATACATCTCACCCCTTCTATTAACACCTGACTGGAAGCAAAATTATTTTACAAATCTGACATCATCACAGCCCAACACTCAGAGGTGCTCCATTTTGGCCCTTGCTCATTCTTCAGTCAGCAGCAAACTTTCTAGCACTCTGCTCTAGCTTTCCAGGACACTTTTTTTTTTTTTTTTTTTT
>VZUA01067627.1:3773-18362 GCA_013401035.1 Horornis vulcanius
CATCTTGAGGGCCCATTTCTGATGGAGAAAGAGGATTCAGTATCCTCAGTTTTTTTTAGTACTTACCATTACTGATAAGGTTCTAGGAGCAGTAAGTACTGCTGACTGGGAGGCATTGTCCTGTCACATCAATACTGGTTTTCTTGACAGGAGGAATGGGCAGAGCTGCTAATTTGCCACAATGTGTTATGTTGTAGACACCAAAACTTTCTGCAGCAGATTTTAAAAATTGGAAGGAGATGCTGTGCCTCAGATTGCTGCTTGCAAAAAGATACCAGCATTCACAGAGCCCAGCCTGCAGTGTGGAAGCTTTAGAGCTGTCTCTGTTCTTCATCAAATCACACAGGAAAACCTTCCACTGCCTTGGCTCAGGAAGAAAATGAATTCCTCTCAACTCTGCTTTCCTTAGCAGCCACCTGGAGTACTGCATCCAGCTCTGCAGTCCCCAGTATAAGAAGGACATGGACCTGATGGAGCAGTCCAGAAGAGGGCCGTGAAGATGACCAGAAGCCTGGAGCATCACCAAAAAACACACACTAAATAAAAAAATTAAACCAGAAACTGAGACCTACTTCAACCAATTTGTCATCAGAATTAAACAACCAGAACCTCCAGATACTACTGACAGATTCAAGCCTGGCTTGAGAGACTGAAACACCAAATCCCTCCTGCATCCCAGGTCTCTGGCTATTTTTGACCTATGAGACAGATTCAAGGGATGGGGAGCTTGGAAGATACAGATGGCTTGGAGCCAGGGAGAGAAAGTGGAACATGAAAAGAGGCTTTATCATGCATTTCCTTTACAATAGCCAAAATACCCTTCTGTTCTTTCTCATATATCCTAGAGAGAGCACAACTGAAGTGTGAAGAATTGTTTAATGGATTTAGTAATAGTATTGATCTTCTGTCATTTAAAAAGGGATTCAGGGCTTAATCAGATCTGTAGAAGTGTCTCATTATTTACTTTGCCAAAGGAAAGGATTAGATATCAGAGAAAGAAAAGGCCCTTCTGCAGGCATGGGTTTGCTCTGCAGGATGAAAATCTATTCCATTTATTCTTACCTGCAAATGTGTTTAAATAGGAAAGAATCCAAACAACTCTCCATGAGATTGTGCCTGGAGAAATCAGTACAGTAGCAATAAACAGAGGTAGACTCAGCAACACACTCTTAGCTCTCCAACACCCTGATTTAGCTCCATTATCTGGTCACATAAGCAACAACAGCAGAAATTGTATTGTTGATGACAAGAGATAGATTGAACAAGTTTTCACCTTCTGAGGTACCATCCTGCCACCATCACCTTCTGAGATACAAAGTGAGAAAGAATGAACCAGAAACCCTCTGATAGCATTTTTTATAGTCACCTTTGAGACGACAGAAAATTATCACGCCATTGTCTGTAATGCCCCTGCCTCAGGAAACACTGTGACAGTTTTATTTCCTTGACACTTGAACCCAAGTTAACTTCCCAATCTGTCTTTCAGGGTGGCTGCAGATGAGACAGTCCATTTTGTACCTGTATTGTGGCACTACTGAAGCTATGCAGACATGGAGTAGCAGCTGTAGAACTGCCTACTCAGCCCACATTGGGTCTATCAGCAGAACAAAATATTTCAGGTTGAACACAAACATTTACTTTACAGAGAGATTTCTTTTGCAATGGTATTTTTTCATGTTAACATCCCAGATATTATCAGTGTGTTCTGACATAGGCGCACACACACGTTATATATATATACTTGCATAATAACTATGATGAATAATCAGGTTTGATTTGGCTTGCAGGAGATACTTTAAACATCTTTTTATTTCAATTCCTTGCAAACTGTACACCAGTTTCTACTGCTGAAACAATAGAGAGAATTCCACAAACAATAGAGAGAATTCCAGAATCCCTGTATTTTCCATTACTAGAAAGGTTTTTCATTAGTTCTCTTTCAGGTACTTCTCTTTTGGAGATTCTTACTTAAAGCACCTCACTGTTTAACACAGGAACCTTGCAGGTGGCTTGCTTTCTTGGATCAACATTGATCTGCCTCGCTCAGCACTGTCATTGTACTTACTCATTCTGATGCCCACTTGCATTTAGTTGTGGATTTGCCATATCCCTGGCAGGTTTGTAGTGAAGTTAATGGAACATTTTATGGGACATGAAGATTTTGGACATCCCCCATGCCCCAACTACATACTTGAGGAAAGGAAGGTGCACAAAGCCAAACACCTAAGAAAGAAACTTTCATTTTTCTAACCATACGAAACAGGTTTCTTCTTCCAGGGCAAAGATGGGTTAGCAGGTGAACAGGGTATCCCCTTGGAGCAGCACAATCCCAGCGTGACCTTCAAAGCACAGGGACATGGCTCCCTGAATCAGAGGCTTCAGCATGGCAAGAAGCCACTGCCAAATTTAAAGAGAAGCCTGAAAGTGATGACAAGCACACAGTGCTTGTCAGTGCCAAAGTGTCGAGAGCAACAGAGGGTGTGCTGCTCTGCCATGGCAGTTCCAGTGCTGGAGAAAAGTCCCCAGGATGGTAGTTGTTCCCAGGGCAGAGAGCCAGGCTGGCAGTGGCAGCTGGGGAGGCAGAGGGCAAGGAGGGAGGGGTAGTGGGAGTGCGAATTGTCACTCCTTGTATAACCAATGGATTTTACCTGGCAGTCACTGATGGACGATAAATTTAGCAGGAAAGCCACACCATTAGTTTAGTGTTCCTGTTAAGAAGGTGACAGCACTGAAAAAGTGCTATTTATTATTTACCTGAGCTCCAATACCTTACATGCTTTAGTCTGACATTAAGAGTCCAGTATCTCAGAGACAGTAAGGAATCTGTAACTTTGATGTAGATTCAAAAAGCCTGCAGAGGCAGGAGTAGCCAGCTGCTACAAATACATTTTCTGATTACAGGAGTTCCAAGGCAAGAGTAGCTTTGTCTAAAAAAAGAACTTTCCCTTTATGCTCAACCATCTATTTTGTGCAATAATTGAATGTCTGCTGAAAAACCATCTTGTGATCTGTTGCAATTAAAAAGAATATGTTTGATCATAGCTTGGTTGTGGTCCCTGAAATGCTGCAGTTCACAGCCTTAAAGGCAGAAAGCCTGACATGTTCCTTCTCACAGCACCCCTCATTCATACTGAAATGTTTTGGGTCCCTTGCACATTTTGCCTACAGTGCCAGAGCCCTTTCCTTCCTAAAGCAAAAGCCTTCTAGCTCTCCTTCCACTGCTGGAGTATTTATTATAGGGAAGAGTACCTTGGGCTTTCTATCAGGTTTGTAACCTCCTTCCCAGATTTCATGCTCTGTATTGTATCCACAATTGATCACAAAAATAGATGACGGTTTGTATTTCCAGAGCTCAGCCCAAACCCTACTGACTTAGCAGGAGCAAGGGAGATGTGGTGAATTCATCTTAGTTTGTATCATATCCTCTCTGCACTGCACCTTTTCAGCTATAGGAGAACCTGCCATCTTATGAAAGCAATCTACTGCAGTATGATCCAGGCAGCAGCTAAATGCTTTATTTTTTCATTTGTCATTACATTTAATCTAAATCAAGTCTTACAGCCTAAAACCAGTTCCTCAGAACTGCAGATAATTCAGCTCAAGTAAAATGCCTTTTTTAGAACTATATTCAATAACAAGCAAGTATTAGTAGCAGTGCTAATATCATTAGGAGTGAGGAGATGTCTTGATTTCAAATTCCTCATTTCATGATGCTGAGAAGCACACCACAATCGTTCTGTGTTGTACACCAGTGGCTGCTGCAATGTCAGCTGTAACACCCTCTTAGAAACTACAAAGAATGGATGTGCTCTTCTGAGCTGGGTTTGGGTGCCTCCCCATACACATACTTGGTGCATATGGACATGAATGCACAGGCACATACACATTTTAGGAGTATTTTATATTTCCTTCAACAGTATCCCACTTGCCATAGGAGATTGTTAAATAATAGCCTCTGAAGCTCAGTGTGCAGCTATTCCAGCCTTTGCCTAGCTCTTTTGTCCCTCACTGAAACTGATTTTAATTCTTCATCAGACTTCCCCTCATGCAGATTAACTTCATCAATTTTTGTTTTGACATAGGTGACCCCATGACACCAATAGATCCCTGGCCTCTTACATGGCAACTGCTCACCAGCTCAGAAAATCACATCTCTCCTTGTCTATTCTTCACCAGCTCAGCTATTCCCATCCTGCCCTCAGTCATACCCCAGGAATTATGACTTGCATGTGAAAGCTTTTACATTTTGTTGTTCTTTGGTACAAAGAGCTTGTTTATTAGAGTGATGCCCAGAATATCATCTGTCCTTTTTGACCACACATAGGTAGAAGAGGGCAGAAGCGTAAGGAGAGAAGGAATTTAAAATTGTGTCAAGGTTCTTGACTTGCCTCTCTCTTACCTGTACAGGAGAATATGTCATTTGTAACACCTACCTTAGGGGAGATCAGAAATTACTTTCCTTTCCTTGTCTCCACCAGAGCTAGAACAGCAAAGGCTGGGTATGAGAAAGATGTATTCAGCCCACAACGCCAATCAGAGGGTTGTTAAATGGGACTAAGACTTAGAAATCAGCACCAAGTAGCTGTTAGGAACACCTGGTACTTCACAAAATGAAATGAGTGAAAGAGCATCAAAGACAAGCTCCCAGGGTAAGGGCAGTTCCAGGATATTCTATGCACAAAGGCAAAAGAACCTCTAGTTCCCTGGGCTCCTGTCCCCTCAGTCATTTCCCCCTCAGTGGAGGACAGTAACATACAATGACAGCTCCGGACTTCAGTCCATGTCCCCTGTATCATTCACGTCCTTTAGCTGCTATGCTGGGTTCTAAGGGGTAGAGAGAGCACCAGGACTTTTCTTCCTTTAGTTATGAGGAAAGTTCTGTTCCTTTCTCCATCAAACATTATTTTGCCATTTTTGTTTTTACGTTAGCATTTGATATGAATCCACAGGCAACTCTATTTCCAGTCTCAGATAATTTTCTGAGGTTCTGATTCCCAACCAGCATTTCCTTTCTCCCTTCATGTCTGTAAAGCTTATTCCTTTTCTTTGAATCAATACAGGTTATTTAGGATGGCATCTTTCGTAGAAACTGTATTCTGAAATGCCTATGAATAACTCCTGATCTTGGCCTGTATCTGGGACAAAGTACTGGAAATGGTAAATATTGCATGGAGTGAAAACATTCCATCACAATTTATTTCAAAAACCTCATGTTATCAATTCCTCACCTTTTATGCATCTTCAAGATTTCATATCTGCATACTTTTCCTCTCCCCTGAAATGCTGGTGTTACCCAGCTTTCTCCTTTACGCAGCTTTGATCACAGCCACATGAAATCCTCAAGAAGGACGATGTTCTCAATTAAAATATTAAAGTATGTGCCCAGCCTATATTTGCGATGGGCATTTGAGACGCCCAGCTAGATAGCTCCTTACCTCCCAGAATATCCAATCACATTAGTTCTACCTAAGTTATTAAAAGTATGGCTGGTTCAGAAGAGATTCTGAGTGCTGACCCCAGGACATCAACACAACACATAAGAAGTACCCAGTAGCATACACTGAAGGACTTGTACCTGCCCTGAAAAGGACACTTTGAGCCCAAGCTTGTCAAGATCTCATCAAACAAAAAGCAATTCTGTAGCAGGAAGAGGATGAAAAGCATACAGGTGGCCTCCTGGAGGACACTAAAAGGGAAAATGACAGTTCTTCCCCAGCAAAGCTTCAGACTTGCTATATCCTCTCTCTATAGACCCTATGGCAACCTCCCAACCTGTCTCGCTGTCTCCTCACCCACTGATGCAGGGGTGCCAATACTGACTTCTGCAGAGGCATCTCCTGTAAGATTAGGATTGTCCCCCTGAAATGTGAGCAAAATAAGGGGAAAATGGGGGGAAGAGACTCTGGTGTTAAGACTTGATTGTTTTTATATGACCAGAATGGGAACAGGGATTAAAAACTATCAGCATATACAGTGAAAAGTAGAAGCAGCAAAGACCCCATGTACTCTGAGCCCCAAAGGATTTGGTTCCCATCAGGACTCACTGGTGTTAGCGATGGGTCGTTTGTCCTGCCTGCTAGATTGTGTGGCAGACAACCACTGCCTGCCACTGACTATCAGCACTTGCCTGCATCCCTGGATCTGGGGGACTCAGGAAGCCTAATGGACATCTCTGAAGGGCTGGGAGACCCTGCCATCCCCAACAGGTCAGGAGACAGCAAGCATAGCTCAGGGATCATCTCTGGTGGCGTGCATAAAGGGGACCCATGGCTTGGACTGTGTGGGCTCAGCACTGCTGTTTGAGCAATGCTTTGTGTAACACACACCACTGCTGAGGCATACTGACACTCACTGTGTGTTTTCAGTTTTGACCAAGAGAAATGCTTTATCATTCTGCACTCACACACCAGTAACCTTCTTTTATTAGCTAAAGCCTGCAAAAACTCACAACAAAACATGTGACTGATCCTCTGGGTAGAATGCAACATACTCTAAGGAAACAGTTATCAAAATGAAAAAAATAGCCTTAACTTCTGTAAGTCATTTTTCTTCTTAATGGGCCACTAAAAGGTTCATTCTTGTGCTACATTACTCTGTACCTAGCTATAGTATTTATCTCTTTCTGGTTAGTGCTGCTCTTATTAGAGCATGTTATGCTTCCCTGTAGATCTCTAGAGACATCCAGCCATTCTGTTTTAATATTATTATCCTTGCTTAGAGCTGAATGCAATTGTCCAAGAGAGCAAGCTAATGTACACCTACAGTGAAAAACACTTGCAGAAAATCGAAGCAGAGAGCTGTGGCCAGAGAAGGGAATTAAGAGCCAGGACTCCTAGGATCTACTTCCAGTTCTGCTTAGAGCTTACACATTCTGGAAAGGTTTTTTTAACCTCCTTTTGCCTCAGTTTCTAAATTGTTGAATGATCCATGAAGACCTGGATTTAAGGTAGTAAGTGTACTCACAAAAAAGTTGGTCCACACTTCCTGTGCCCCTTAATCGTACCTAAATTGGTATTTCTACCCATCTCCTTCTTCCATTCTCCATGCTCAACTCTTCCTTCTAGTAAGTTTTCCCTCTGTGGAGGGTTAGGATTTCTCCTTTTTTTCTTTTTATTTGGGGGGGGCAGGGAATTTTCTACCATTTGCTGCTGAGAGATAATAATTACATATACTTAAAGAGACAAAAGAAATGGCTGACGGTGGCAAAGGGTGCAGCTGGCTACTCTCTTACCTGGGCAGTTTTCTCTTTGGAAGGGCAGGGATACCACGAGATATTGATCAGGAAGGGCTGCGCTTGGGTCCTCTCCTTCCTTCACTGCCGGCATCGGAGAAGAACGGTCGAGCTGTTGGTCACTGTGGGCAGAATTCACTGCCACTGCCACCGCCACAGCACAGCCCTATACCGCTTGTTCCTTACAGTGGGTGTGCCTTTGCTCGTAAGAGCAGCCATTGATGGGACCTTATTAATGCCCTACCTCACTGGGAAGGACCCTCACCATCTGTACCAGTGTCTCAGGGGAAAACACTTCCAAGGAAGCCTCTACCTTCCTGGCTGCTACTGCCCAGTACCAACACACACACCGCACACACCACACCACCACCATTTCCTGCCCTCCCCACCCCGCCCCAGCCCAGACACTGCTCTGGATTTTCTTGCTACACTGTAAACCAGCACCCCCTGCCTGCCAGGACACCCAGGGGCTCCTGCTACAGCTGTGGAGTTTCAGGTACATTTCTCTTGCTACACGGGGTGTGCTGGTGTGTGCTGTTCCCACACCTGCTCTGAGGTTCCTGCTACAGCCCACGTTGCCATCCAGCCCGCCATTACCGCGTGAGGGAGACGCGGTGAGCTTGCGCCACAGCGCCCCCTGCAGGCACGGGGGCAGCATTGCGCCTGCCCTGCCCGGCTGGGTGCCAGCAGCGCCCCTGGTGGCTGTGACCGGAACTGCAGTGAAGGGGAAGTGCCTGCAGCCAGAAGGCTGTGGTTGGGTTTGTGGTTCTGTCTGTTGCTGCTGCCATTGCTGTTGTTTGTTTGCCTTATTATATATACACTAGTAAAGAACTTTTATTCCTTTTCCCCTATCATTGCCTGAAAGCCCCTTATTTTCAAAGTTATAATAATTCAGAGGGAAGGGGGTCATATTTTTTCCATTCCAACTGAGGTTCCCACCTTCCTTGGCAGACACCTCTCCTTCAAACCAAGACACCCTCCTTTTTTCTGTTATGCGCACTCATTTAAATTTCAGCCAGAGACATCTGTATGGATGTTAGGAAAGCAATTCTAACAGGAAAGATAGCAGGGTGATGATCATTTCCCCCGTAATATAGTTAAAGGAAAGGAAACAAATATGTAGAGATGCCTGCCCCACAATTACTCTGTGTAGCTGCCAAGTGCTGCTCATCTCAGGCCACGTGGCCAGAAATGAGGTCACAGTCGTGCACTGCTGTGGTTTCATATCCTTTCTGCTACCTCTCAGCTGTCCTGCCTGCAGCACACCAGTTACCTCTCATCCTTCAGTATGTGGCCTTGCTTTGCTTCCACAAGCTCCTGCACCCAAGGCCAGGAGTGAAGGCATGCTGCATGGCCTTGCAGAGTCAGAGGCGCTGACCTCACACTGATGTGTATTTGCACTTGACTTATCTGTCTTCCTCCTTGAATACAGAGAAAGTAAAAGCTGTTGGTTTTTAGATGTGCTATGGCTCTAACCACCTACTAGATATGGAAAACACAATTCACAGTTCACTGGGGTAATTTAGCCAGTGAACAACTTACAGAAACCAGAAGTGCCAGGAAGACATTTTGGGGAGATGGAAGTACATAATTAGCACTCAATCATGATGTTCACTGCCAGATAAAATCAGCACAAGCTTTAGCCTGCATCTGGGAGAAAAATGACAAAAGGTTGATGAGCCTTGATAGACAGAAAATGGAGAAAAAAATCTGAGAAGCCATTACAGAATCAAATGCAAGCAGCTGCACAAGCTAAGCCCAGTTCAGTGATGGTCATACACTCACCTTTGTTAAAATTTTGTACCTTGTTACTAGACTATGATTGGCACCTATAAATGCAAAAAGTCAGCTCAGCTGGAAATAGATGTGCTCTACACCAATTAGTATCTCATCCACTCGAAAATATAGAAAAAGGCACGGATATATAAGCTGCAAAACTGAGTGCTGGCAGATGAGGCTCTGGAAACACATCCAAGAGGGTCAGGTGGGAATTGGGAAACAGAATGGCAGCAGGAGGAAAGGAAGCCTATATGGGGGTCATTGCTCCCAGAGTTAGCAACAGGAGATAGGGTTACATGGTGCTCAGTCAGCAGACTTGGATGTGCAGGCTTCTTTATATCTGACGACTCACTCCTGACTTATGTGTAAGGCTGCTTGGCAAAAAAACACCAAAACCCCAGCTCAGGGGCTCCTGAGAAAGCCATCATTTTGCAGCTTCAAAAGGCACTAACAGCATGCTGTCAAGTAATGAATGCCTGCTGTAAAATTCAAGCCCTCGGTGAAATGCGGCTCCTGCACAAGCAGTTTGCCGGACAAGGGGAGGGCAGCAAGGTGCAGGAACACAGCGCACACCTGCTTCCCACAGACTCACAGCTCCACACCCAGTCTGCCAGAGCTCAGCTAATCCACCCCACCGATCCTTTATAGCATCATGTCTTCTCTGCAGGGCTCTGCTCCAGTGTGGTTCACGCTGCAGAGCCCAGATGGGAGCTCTGGATGTTTTTCTTTCTATCCACAGAAGCCCTTTTATCTTTCAGCTGCCAAAAAGGCATGTGGATCCCGACAGGAAAACAATCAGCAAGTCTCTCTATCGGCCAGAGACACCAGGGATACAGGCATGTTTAAGCCTCACTCTCATTCCCAGCCCTCACCTGCCCGGATGGAGCTGTGTGGCCCTTTGAAGAGCCCAAACTGCTCCCTCAACCCTGCACAGTGTGCAGGGTAATGATCATTGCCCTGCCCAGATCCCCTGAAAGCTGCCTTGCCTAATACCCTGCGCACAGCCCTGCTTTTTTGCCAGCTCTCTTGGATGAGTGACAAGGGGTGCTGAATGGAAAGAGAGTTGGGACACCCATGGGATTCCTCATGACTTGTCAGCGCTAATGTGGTTCTTCCCACTTCCCCTTCATCTGCTCTGAGCTGGCATCAATTGTGCCACATCACCACTGCTTCTTGCCTAGTAATCAAGCAAGAAACCTGCAATCTATTTTTAAAAAATGGCTGAGTACCCTTAAAGATGAGGGACTGGGGCAAGGCATATAACTAAAACAATAAAACAGGAAAGAAAATACACACGTGTTCTCAGGTCTTCCAGTACAAGCTCCAGAAAGGTTATGTAAGGTGCTGCTCACATCCATATTGTGCTGCTGTTTGGAGTTAATGCACAGTCTTGGAGACAAGAAGCTTTCAGCCCTGGAATAGGTGCTCTCAGCCCCTCTGGGCAGTGTCCTCCTGTTCTGCCTAGGAGAGAGGCAACTAGCAGCAAAAAGAGCATCAAATCAGCTATAATTGAAACCCACCAGTTCCAATCCATCTACCAGCAAAGGGAAGGGCTTCATACAAAATGTCCTCTACTTCCACAGAGAGGTGTCTGTCCTCATGGGTCTCCTGTGAGTGAGCAAGCAGGAGCCCTTTTCTCTCAAGAAGGAAAACTGAAGAGCGTGTGTGCAAACCATGGGTTGCCAAGCCATTGCATGGCTGGGCTGGGAGCAGGTCTGTGCAATGCCTTGCTTGTAATGCCAGAATTCCTTCAGGTGTACAAGAGGTCTTGAGTGGCTTCTGTGTTGTGACTGATAAGGGGAATGAAATCTCTACAACATAGGACTCCATGGCTGCTGGCTACCACAGGACCTGAAGCAAATTAAACCAAATGACCTCTCTGAGCAAAGTTTCTTTGCCAAGTTGTCCAGTGCTCATGCAATAAAAAAATCTTTTATTTTTTGCGAGCATAGCACTGAGATGCAAATGTGGTAAACTTTCTCGGGCATTAAAGTGCTGAAATGAACAGTCATTGCAGCAAATTTTGTCCTTCAAGTCCTTAGGCAGGACACAGACCATCAGACCCTGAGTCATCCAGCCTCACAGCAGCACGAACTTGCCGCCTATACCTTAGGTTGCTTTTTTACAGTAAATCCACCTCCCTACCAGCCTGTCACAGCACAAAGCATTTAGCAATGAATAATATTTCTGCACCAGTAGGAACATCCCCTGCAGTTTGAGGATGCAAACAGTTTCTTCCTGGCAATCTATAGTGCAGCTGCCAAAGGCTATCAGTCTGAGCTGGAGCCTTGGTGTTATTTTAAGCACTGTTCCCAGCTGCAGCAGCACTGTGTTTGCCAAAACCCTTCCTTCTAGAAAGGAAGAAAACTAGCCAGGCCATATGGTGGCTTTCAGGGAGATGAAGTGTTGACTTTTCCCGTCATGTCATGAGGATAAAATTAATCCACACTTTAGCATAGTTGGTGAAGAATCTTGCACACCTTTCATGTTCAAACCCATGTATTTTGTCTGTCCTTTTAACTCTAAATTTATATGTCCCTCAAACTCCAGCTCGATGCCAGAACCTAGATGAATACCTTGTTCATGCCTATCACTGAACAAATATATGGAACATCTGCTGAGCTGTATTAAAAGCCAAAGGGAGGCACCCAAATATAAGTGCAGATAAATGAGGTCTTGGAGGGACAGGAGACTGGTGTCAAACTGGCACAGAGTAGAATGCCAAGAATTTGAGCATTTCTGACTCACCTCTGGCTAGAGAAGGGTGATTAAGATAAGGGCTCTGCTCCAGGGTTACCAAACATTTCTGGTCAAGTCCTGCTGCTTTTCTGCTCCCCTGCCAGAATTGAAAAGCTTAGACATGTCCACCAGGTACCTAGCTATAAAGGTATATGCAGGTAGTATCCACAGAAGCTTCCCAGCTGCCAGCAGAGAGGTTTCCCTCCCCATATGCACAGTCATTCCAGGACACAAACCCAAACAGCTTCTGTTTCAACTACCCATCAAGAGACAATAAACTATCATCTCAGTCAATTTAGCAAATGTTTGTCTTAGATAAAACAAAACTGAGGAAAGGTGAGAGCCTCGTGTAATCTAAATCACATTTACTCCCACACACAGAGTAAGTAAAACAGTCTTTTATATTGTGCACTGCAGCCTACGGAGATGTATGTATATAATAAACATCCTCATTCTAAAGGTACTTAAAGAAGGGATGTAATGAGCCATACAGGAAACACATCGGGAAGATGAATCTAAGTGCTCAGTCAGCTCTAAGGTCTCCTAGCTTCAGTCTGCTTTCCTATGGCAGATCACAGCAGTCAATATCAGCAAACTGAAGCAGACCCATTGGCAAAGAAAATGTTTTTTTAAGTTTACAAGATTAGGCCTCTGGCACTTCAAGTAATGGCTGGCATAAGTCACAAGAGAGAGGATGATGGGGATATTGCTCAGGGGCAATTCCTCTCAGCTGGTGTTATTTAGATTACGTAGAGGCAACATCCTGAAGCACACCAAAACCTTTGGAGAAGAGTAAGTTTACAAAGGGTCTGACACAAGGTTAAGACTGCCTGCCTGAGATGGAGCCCAAGGTCATAAGCACTGCATCAAAATAAGGCAGTCTGGATGTGCCATACAGCCGGAGGGGAATCCTTTGTGGTATGAGACAAAACAGGAGTTGCAGAGAGCTGGTCAGACCCCCAGATTCCCTTAGCCACATGGTTCCAAAGCTCTGTTCTTAGCTTGTGTGCAAGCTTGCTGTTAACCACCCACTGTATGGTTTAGATAAGGAAAGGAAAACAGCTTCCAACACCCTCAGCTGTGGCTCATGCAATACTTAACATGAGTGTTGCTCAAAGGCCCTCATAGAAGTTTCCGCTTGGCCCTCCCTAGTCCCAAAAGTCCTGTTGTTCCTGAGAGATACTAGGTAGCACTTACATCTTCAAGACNCCACCAGACAGTTTCTGTTGTGCACTGTCCAACAGATATTTTTAAAAAATCTGTTCTATCTTTGGTTGGATGGGAAAGAATTTGTGATTGAGACTTAGACACCTGTTTTTCTGATAGCTGTGTAAGGTGAGGAACCCTAAAGACTAAATGGCTGTGATGCCATTTCGGAATTAAGATCTGGTAATATTGATTTCTTACCCATGTCTTTAGGCAGGGGGACAGTGACAGACATTGCTTGAAATAGTAATGCTGAAAGGTATGTGTATAACCGGTGAGGAAAGAGTGTCTGTCCTATCATGCATATTGTAATAACCAATGCATGTGAAGGGGAAAATACTTCAGGCTAACCCTGAAGAGATGACATGTGGATGCAAGAAGTGTGGTCCTAATATCAGATGAGAAACCAGTTGGCAAACATGGTCATGACAGATTGCTCCAGAGAAAGCTATATGATTGCAGAAAAGGAGACTGGATTATAAAGACAGAAAATTGCATGGAGAAGGCCAGCACAGAATCTCAGTTGTTTGTACTGAAGATACGAAGCACTGAGGTTGCAGGAGCTGCTTCTTCCACCAGACTCAGCAAAAGCTGAGATTCTGAAATCCCTAGTGGTGTTGAAATCTCCTGGGCTCTCCTCTCATTCTCTACCTATACTTGATTACAATGCTGAACTGCAGAACTAGAAAAAGATAATAATGAAGTTTAATGGATTTTGTCATTGAATAGGTGTCTGCTTCACTGAGTATCCAACAGCCTTTTTAACAACAGCCCCTTCTACAGTTTGGCTTTTTGGGCTCATGGTCAGCTCAGATACAGCTGTGTGGCTGTGGCTGGGACAAGAGCTATGAGAAACCTCTATGATCATAGCCTCCTCCCTTCACCAAGTAGCCACATTTTCTTGCCCATAATCCTTGCCTCAGCTAAATTATGATTATGGCTACACTTGCCCAGTACCTTGCTCACCCAGGCCTCTTTCTGCCTTCCTAGTTTGATCTTGAACCTGTCTTACCCTTACAGACTTGCCTGACAATCACCGGACTGTGACTGGCCCCAGTTACTGCCACTTGACCTGCTCTGCTCACCTTGGTCAGATACTGGGACTGTATCCATGAATCCACTGCCCTACTGTCAACCCTTTGCTCCAGTTCATCTTCCTTTACAATGCAGCTCCAGTCACGAGTCATTATCAAGAAGTTCTCCTCTAGAAGGCATCAGCTTAGAAGATTCTCTTACCTCCAATTAAGGCCTACAATATCTGGCAGTACCTGTAGCAAAAGTAAATAGCCAGATGCAATTACAGAAAGATCACCACAAGTAAAAATGCCAGACTGCTGCAGAAACAGTAAGCTCTGTGTACAATGAGCAGCCCTCCAACTACTGTCTCAGGGCTCCACTGGAGAACATGATGGTGTAAGACATGCACATTCATGAGAGCTGGTTCTTTTAATACTTGCTGCAATCTGTGACAGGTAAACCCCATTCATGCTTTTATAAAAAATATTCAAAACCTATGTTTTGTTATAAAGTTAAGATATCGGAGCATAATTTGGGGAGAAAAGAATAAATTTCAGAGCACATTTTGCAGGCATGAAGTGTACAGACTTTGGTTATATTTAGTAAAGCGATTATGG
>VZUA01067628.1:0-31988 GCA_013401035.1 Horornis vulcanius
TTTTTTTTTTTTTTTTTTTTAATTCGTCTTAAATCACTAATTCTCTGGTCTGCTCTTCTCAGGCACCTTCCCTCCAGGGATCTCTCTCATTGTAACAAATAAAGCTTCCTAAATCCTCCAGCTTTAAGCATTAATCTCAACCTTGCTTTTCAGGGAAATAGCCTTGTTCTGTGTTAAAAATATTCTGGTGGCAACTGCAGTAAAGCTTTGGCCTCCAGCAGCTACTACTGTGCTGCTGACACCTCCACTGTGGTGAGGGACAATATTAATGCAGGTGTTGGTAGTTAAGTGAAATACTCCAGCTAATTTGACTTTGATTTGACATTGTGATCCCACACCACCCAGGAAAAGAAACTAAGGAGAACTGCATGTCCACTGCTGGGATGTAACCCCACTTGCACAGATCTCATGTGCTGTTTAAATTTTACCTAATGCTCCAGAATTAATTCTTAGACTCTCCCTCCTATTCTGTTCTCTTTCCTGCTTCCATTGAAAGCTGAAACACATAATTTTCCTAGTAAAAGGTGAACTGCATGGTTGCTCATATATTACAGTGCTCTGTCACTGGCAGAGGGATGAACACACACCTTTTCCTCTATGACCACCTCTCTCTGAAGCACGTAGCTCTAATTCCTTACTTGCAAAATGCTGCCAAAAGATGACTTGCATGTGTCTGATCTGGTGCCCATCTGAGCCAGAATGGGCCAGTCAGTTTTCCTGCTAAGAGCAGCAACATTTGGTTGAGGATGGGGTTGAATAGCAGAGACACTCCTTGATATAGCTGGAGTGTAAGAAAGTTTGTATTGATTGAGTGGTCTTTAATCAAGGACTATTTGTAAGGAACCTTTGTTGACATAATTTTCCTGGTATTAGGCTAAGATCAGTTTTAGATCAGGTGGGGCAGATTATCTGGTGAGCTGAATTTTCTGTGAAAGCAGAAATCAGAGACCCTGCAGATGGCTCCTTGTAAGGTCACTCCAAATTCATCCTCTTGTTAGTCACCAAAAAAGGTCTCTAATTTTCTAAAAAGGTTGTAAGAGATGTAAATATTCACTAGGTACTTTGTTAAGTGGGCTTTAGCACCAGTGAAGTTGACAACACACTCATAAAAGCCAGTCTTTATGACTGCTGTCCAGAGGTAGGAGTTAGGAAAGTAAATACTGGTGTTGGTCGCTGTTTATGAGGCTGGTATTTGCTGAAGAGCTGTGCTCCATGTGTGTAGGTGTCTGTGCAAACGCCAGGCATAGTGTTAGCACAGCTGCACTATTACTGCTGGGTTTTTGCAGAGGTCCTCACTCGGATGGTGACTGCGGCTGTTTTCTGTCTTGCTATCTTTGCTGAGAATGTGAATGTGCTCCATTTCTGAAATTATTCATTGCTGGCTGCTCTGCCAGATCTTTTTTGGTTTCGGTCTCCCTTGTTTTTCTGGTTCCCCTGTTTCCTGCGCCTCCCCCGCGTTTTGTCATAATTTTTGTGTATAGGCAATGCAGCATGTGTGGTTGAAAAAAAAGGGAAATCCCATTTGTGAGACAGTTGCTGCTCTGCTGGCATGTCACTGCCTTGCAGCTGAGGCAGCAACCTGGTAACCCCCTCAGGGCTCATTATTGTTGACTTGCTGTGAATCAGTGAAGTCTAAGAGGAGGATTAGAGAATCCAAGCAAGCTTTTCTGGACACCAGCATGGTGACCTGGGATTCCCATTGTAGCACAGAACCAGAGCCTCGTGCTGCAGTGTCTCCTCTGTACCTTTCCAATGCTCTCCAGACAGGACAGGTGCTACTTTGCATGGGCAGGGGATTTTCAGACTATTGTGAACAATGAATTCTTTGAGCTGGGTTTTGGAAGTGCCTCTTTTGAAAAATCTCTGTTTGGATAAAGAATTCCTTAATTGCCCTAAATCCCACAAAACAGACACGAAGTGGAAAAGGTTTTTAAATGGAGCACCCCTCCTATGAATAAAGGCTGAGAGAGAGACAGGATTGCTCAGTCTGTAGCAGAGAAGGCTTAGGAGTGACCTAACTTTGACCTTCCAGTAGCTGAAGGGAGCTGACAAGAACAACGGAGAGGGACTTTTTATAAGGGCATGTAGTGACAGGACAGGGGGGAATGGCTTCAGAATGAAGGAGAGTGGGTTTAGATGAGATATCAGGAAGAAATTCTTTACTGTGAGGGTGGTGAGGCACTGGAACAGGCTGCTTGGAAAAGCTGTGGATGCCCTATCCCTGGAAGTGTTCAAGACTAGGTTGAATGGGGTTCTGAGCAACCGGGTCTGGTGGGAGGTCTTCCTGTCCATGGCAGAGGGGTTGGAACAAGATCTTTAAGGTCCCTTCCAACCCAAGCCTTTCTATGATTCTGTGATTCTCTGAACTTAGAGCAAAAGATAAAAAGATTAAATAAGAGAATGCAGGGACTGAACCTAGGGAGAATCTTTTGTGAAACATTCTCCCTTGAAATTTTTATGGCTTTAAAAAGTGTTTTGGTATTTCATTCACTCTAAAGATTAAAACCATATGTTTGAAAAAGGTAGATGGTATGTTCAATGTAATAAATATAGGATCTCCTCTACCATTCAAATTGCCAGTCAATTATGTTAGTAAGCCATTAGGTGTGTTTGGTGCATCCTGGGGCAATTTCTTTGCCATAGTAAAGGAAAAAAAAAAGATAATATGATCTAGATTTCATTTCAAAAAGTCTACTTAGAAAAAAAAGGCATGAAAGTATAAGACTTTATTGTGAGTAGATCATTACAGTCCAGACCTCAGGAGCTGGCAGAACTGCAGGAGCAGGTTGTTTCCCTACCCCAAACATGCACACACAACCACACACATGCTGCCATTATGTGTACATTTTAGGAGTTTGGGGTGAATTTCAGCAGCCTTCAGCCACCAGAGCATTGCTGGAGGGCGGCTGGACCAATTCCATTTCATGGTCTGCATGCTGCATTGTGGCAGTGTGAAACCTCTACATGAGAGGTCCGTTTGTGAAATGTGCTGGCACAGGCTGAAACCCTGTCTTGGTGAAAGCTGTCAGGGTGGCAACCAGCTGTGAAGGCAGAGGGACCACTTGACTCATCACCAGTCTGACAACAGATTTAGTTATGAGAGTGCTGACAACATCCCATGTGGTGAAGTAGTTTCACTTTAAAACTTTGTGACTGATAGCACTGAAATGAGCTCATATCCTTTTGTTTTCTTTCTTTCTTTCTTTCTTTNTTTTTTTTTTTCTTTTCATTTTGCAGACACACAGAGGAGAAGAAATGGCTGACTTTTGCTGCTTTTTCTGAATAGGAGACAAAACCCTCCAGGAGATGGGAAGTCCCCCACAGCTGCCCTGTAGACACCTCCCAGGAGCCTTAGGCATGAAGGGCTGCAAGAAGAAAAATGTGTTGGTGGCAATGACCTTGCACAGAAATTGAAGGAAGCTTGTTCCTTCCTGTCAAAAAGGAGTCCCTCTGGGCTGCCAGTGCTTTCTCTGTGGATGAGAGCAGACCCCAGAGAAGGGCAGATGCTGGAAGTGGTTGGACAGGGTGGTCAGACACAGAGAGGAGTGTTGTCCTCCCTGAGTTTCTGTTACCATGCTGAACTAGCCATAGGATCAATCCACATCTTGGCTTCAGGAGAGCCCTGCTATGGGGAGCAGCTCCATGTAGCACCATCGGCTGCAGATCATAGTCCCAGTTTTGCTAAGTGAACCCCATATTTGAGATCCTGCTTCATTTTTTTCCCAGATGACATCAGAGAATGCAAAACCAGCACAGAGCTGATTTTTGATATCCACGCTGGCTCTGAACGTGGGGAGAACTTTTGCCACACCTCCAAAACCTCATGTTGGGGGAGGTGTGTCTCCCAGCAGCATACGACTTTTGGCTGTGGTTGTGCTGCTGAGGAGTACTGGTTACTGGTGTGAGAGAGAAAGCTCTGAGGGTGACCTTTGGCATTAAGACTACAAACAAAAACTGAGGAATAACAAGTCTCCCTTCAAGGGTAAGAACACCGTGTTCTTCCTCACCAGAGATGTCTTTGCAGATGCACTGGCTGACTCCAAAGAGTATAAAGGAGAAGTAAATAGGGGAAACAGAAAAAAGAGGGTTGCACTTAATAACAAAGTATTTTTTGTACTTTACAACCTGTTTCTGTTCTCTGGACCCCATGTGGTATGGGAAAGACCTATGTCAGCTGCTCCATGCCTCCTTCATGAGTGTTGTGCTGTGTGTGTGCCCTGTGCCCCTCAGGAGGGCTGTCACCATTTCCACCTGTTCCACATGTGCAGCAGAGGAGTGGAGGGGTGTGGATGGCCAGAATGAGAAAAGAGAAGGGGGACAGTCTGACCAAGTGTGGGAGTTGTGTCCCACAGGCACAGGTGTAGGACCTGACTTCCGGTGACAGGATCTTGGGTTGCGTCATGTTTTGTGGTCATGATGCCACCCTTCCTGCCTATTTCATCATCTTGTGGTGGGCTGTGGTGTGCAACTGGGGAAAAGCACAGGCTGTGAATCTGAAAAGAGCTCTCACTCTGCAAAGACACAGGAATTCAGTGTTTGTTTTGTTGTTTCTTTTTTGTTTAGTTGTTTTAAGGGGTTTTTTTCTTCATTTTTGGTTTTTCTTTGTTCTGTGTGCTGCTTTGGTTTTAACATGGAGTAATTTAATTGTCAGGTGTTTTCAGGTGTCCAGCAAGGGAGAGGCTGCTGTGACCAGGCTGTACCTGTAGTTTTGGCAGTGCATGGTGGTGGGAGAGGTGAGGGCAATTCTGTGATGAGGAGGAGACAGAGGACCTTGGGGAAAGGGTGAGAGGTGGAGAAGCCTACCTGTAGTCCCAGGGTGTGGTACCAGTTAGCCTCAGGACTATCAATGTGATCATTGCACCTTGAGCTGCATGTTCCTGCTGCCCAGCAGAGGCCACATGAAACAGAAGTCACAGAATATCTAGCAGTGGTGGCATCTGGGTCTCCAGCCCAGGTGTTCACAGGCTTGCAGAATTGCAGATCTGGCCAATAAAAGTGGCAGTGATAGTGTCGTGTCTAAAAACCCAAAGGCTGACATGAGAAATAACTGCAGAAGTTTGGATGCCCAGTCAAATTAAATGATGTGAACTTTCAGTTTTGGCTCAGGGCTGAATCACTATGAAAACTGTCTTTTTTGTGGTGTCTTAGCAATTGTCAAAAATTGGAAAATGACATCATCCATCAAAACAACAAGTAAAATACCCTGTCAGGCTTTCAAAAGCCTCAGTTAAAAATGTCTTTGTATTGTACATGTGAAAACAGGCTCACAAGAGCCATCAGTCAATGACCCATTGCAGTTCTGGGTAGCATAGAGGACCTGTAGAATCTCTCTTTGTGAATTCATCCCCCAAATGATGAAACATGTACAATAAGTGATGCACTGAATGGTGCACCTAGTGCTGGCATCTCTGATAATCATTGCATGTATCCATTGTATTCTTCACAGTGCTTGTTTCTGATTTTCCTCCTGTCCCCAGTTTTTCCTTCCTTCAGTATTTTCTTTTCTTTTTAAACTATTTTTTAAATTGTAAAGTGTTTTGAACAATAGTTCTGAGTTTTGAGTAGCAGTTTTTCTCTTCCTTCTGAATGACATCCTAACCACATCCAAAAATTAAAGAAAAAAACCTGAATTTAAGCACACCTGGTAAAAAGTAACCGTGTGTCTTGGTTTGAAAGACAAGTATCTGCTAAGGAGGGGCAGAGCCTCCCTAGGAATTGGAGAATTCAAATCTCCTCCTTCCAAATTATTATAATTTAGAAAATTAGAGGGGGGTTCAGGCAGAGGTATGCGGTAAGAATAACAGTTCTTTACTAGTATGTGTAACAAGGCAAACAAACAACAACTACAGCATTAATAGTAAACAGAACCAGGAAAAACCTCGAGGGGCTTTGTTTCACAAAGCTCGGGGCAGTCTGATCTTTCGAGAGCACCAGGCTGAAACAGTGGAAAATCCCGGGCTGGTGGGTGAGAGCAGAAGCTCTGCCGGTGGCAGCTGGAGCGGCAGGGATGTCCCGGCAGGGCAGGCAGGGCGGTGCGGGGCCACAGAGCAGCAAAAAGCCTCCAAGCGGTGCCGAAGGAAACGGCGGCGGGACAGGGCCGGCCCAGGACCAGCCAGGGCAGGAGGAGGCAGCTCAGAGTTCCAGGACACAGATGGTGGTAGATTTCCTCAGGACCGGACCCGGTGGTCACAGCTCCCGCAACAGCAGCAGCCTCCCGCCCTTTCTCCGATGTCGAGAGCAAGAGAGAGAAGCTGCCCCCACCCCGTCCTTTACCTGCCCCAAAACTCGCTTTATATGCCCCTCCCGACTTCTGTCCACCTCTTTTTTTTTGGTCAAGCACCCATAAGTACCCAGTAGTTAGTCTTCTAGCAACTTAGAGGGGAAAAATACTCTTAAGTCAAAAAGGAACAAACCTAACCCCCAACACTGTTCAGGTTTTTTTTGTTGTTTTTTTTTTTGGTCTAGCTGTCCTAGTTTGTAAGATATTGACATCGAATTGACATTATTATTATTATTATCATCGTCATCATCATCATCATCATCATCTTCATTCATGTGGGAAAAATTGTGCTACTAATTTATAGATAATTTATAACATAATGTTTGGAAATGTGAGATATACATATAGTTGCAGCAATCCACACGATACATTTCACCTGAAACTTACAAGAGCTTAAAGGAAGATCCCGTTTTTTCACAGATGCATAGGCAAAGTGACCTGCAAGCTGGAATCCTCTAAGGCACAGCTTTCCCCTCTAAAATCAGAGAAACAGTATTATTTCTCTTTCATTTTTACAGGGTTCATTGCTAGAGACAGGTTGCAAACATCCTTAACTGTGATTTCCTGTATTCATTCTAATGTGACCCCACCTATAGTACTGCATCCAGTTTTGGGACCCCCACCATAATAAGGATATGGACCTGTTGGAACTAGTCCAGAGGAGGTCAGGAAGATGACCCTGTGAAAACAGGTTGAGAGAGTTGGTGTTCTTCAGCCTGGAGAAAAGAGGTCTATGGGGAGATCTTCTAGCACCTTCCAGTACCTAAAGGGACTACAAGAGAGCTGGCCAGGGACTTTTTATAAGGATGTGTAGTGATAAGATGAGGCAAAATGCCTTTAAACTGAAAGAAAATAGGTTAGAGTAGACATTAGGAAGAAATTCTTTCTGTGAGGGTGGTGAGGCACTGGCACAGATTGCTGAGAGAAGCTGTGGGTACCCTGTCCCTGATGGTGTTCAAGGCCAGGCTGGATGGGGCTCTGAGCAACTGATGAAAGGTGTCCCTGCCAATGGCAGGGGGTTGGAATAAGATGATCTTTAAAGTCCCTTCCAACCCAAGCCGTGCTATGATTCTATGATTTTATTATTTTTTATATCCTTCCACCAGTATAGGACCCTATAAATTCAACAGGCTGTCAACCTAGTGAATGGGAAAAATGCAAACTGAGAAATTGAGCCATTGGCAGTCAGGAAATGGAGCCTGTTCAGTGACCTTCTGTGATACCAAGACCTTGGTGGTTACAGATTTCTCCAGGAGCACAGCATGGTGTGCTGTCCATAGAGCAGAAAAAGGGCAGGTTTCATATAAGCAGAACCTCTAGCTGTTTCAGTTGTGTTACAAAAAGGTATTTTCTACCTGCTATTTTCTTTCTGTCTACTGAGCTCTCCTCCACAGTCCCAGGGGTTTGGTGCTAAGGCATATTTCAGAGCAGAGTTTTTTGGAGGGAGTGCTCAAGGCAGCCTGCTGCTGAAGTGCTGTGCGCTCAGCCATGAAGAGAGAGACTTCCTCGTGCCGTTCTCTTAATAGCTAAGGTCATTCCAGCTGGATGCATCTGGCTGCTCTTCTATCCCCAGCAACAACCAGTGTATAGTGTCACACCCAGTGGCAAGGCGAAAGCACTGTGCCTCACAACATCCTCGTAGCCAAACTCAGGCAGTGTGGACTGGATGAGTGGGCAGTGACACGGATGGAGAACTGGCAGATCCCAAAGGGTCATAATTAGTGGCACAGGTTCTAGTTGGAGGCCAGTCACTAGTGCTGTCACACAAGGTTCAGTACCAGGCCTAGTTGTTTACCTTACTCCTCAGCAACTTGGAAGAAGGGGCAGAGGCCTCCTCAGGATGTTCACTGATGGCAGCAAGCTGAGAGGAGTGGCTGATACCCCAGAGGGCTCTGCAGCCCTTCAGAGGGTCCTCAACAGGCTGGAGAGATGATGGGCAGAGAAGAATTGTCTGAAGTTCAACAAAGACAAGTACAGTGTTCTGCACCTGGGGAGGAACAGCCCCTGGTACCTGTACAGGCTGGAGCCAGCCTGCTGGAAAGCAGAAGGAGAAGGACCTGAGGGTCTGCTGGACAGCAAGCTGTCCATGAGCCAGCAGTGCCCTTGTGGCTGGGAGGGCCAAGGGTGTCCTGGGGTGCGTTAGGAGGAGAATTTCAGCAGGTTAGGGAGGTGATCCTGCCCCTCTGCTCAGCCTAGGTGAGGCCTCATCTGCAGTGCTGCGTCCAGGTCTGGGCTCCTCAGTAAAAAAATACATGGAGCTCCTGGAGCAGGTCCAGTGGAAGATGACAAAAGTGATTAAGGGACTGGAGCATCTCTCTTACGAGGAAAGGCTGAGCGAGCTGGGCATGTTCGGCCTCTAGAAGAGATGACTGAGGGGGGACCTCACCAATGTCTGTCAGTGTCTGCAGGGAGGTGTCAGAGGATGGACCAGACTCTGCTCAGTGGTGCTGAGCAATAGGACATGAGGCAATGGGCAGAAACTGTTGCATGGAAAGTTTCACCTGAACATGAGGAAGAACCACTGTGGGGGTTACTGCACATTGAAACAGATGCCCAGAGAGATTGTGGAGTCTCCATCATTGGAGATACTTAAGAACCCCCTGGATGCAATCCTTGGCAGTGTGCTCTAGAGTGCTCCCCTGCTTGAGCAGGGAAGTTGGCAGCATGGGCCCATGTGGTCCTTTCCAACCTGACCCATTCTGTGATTCTGTGAAACATGATGGAAGAAAATTCTCAATATGAATCAAGGAGTGTTTGACAAAAATGTTACTGGAATGGAGGGTCAAAGTCACTGTGTTCTCTGGAATAGTTGGGTCAGTACATTTTCCTGTGCTTGCAAAGTATTTAAGCACATGCTGTGGGCTTGAGGGAGAATCAGCACAGTGCACATTAAGCATTGCCAGGCAGGGGCAGCTCAAACACATGCCTGTAATGGTGGCTATGGGACATCTGAGAAAGAAGATTCTTGGACCACCGAAAAAAAAATGGGCATGAAGTAATATTTCTCTTCTGTTATTCTACCAGTTTCTGGCAATGTAGAAAAATAAGGACTCCTTTATTCAGACAAGGTAGTTAAGAGCTACCTATTAAATAAATATAATGATATTGTATCCTACAAGAGAAAGTTTTCTTCTGAACCCATTTGCACATTTGACTTGGACACTACTTTTTGGCAGTATGGCTAGATTCTGCACAGGAGTTAGCAACTTGCAACATAGTTACCCCAGCTCTGATTTATCACCTAATTGTTTTTCTCTAGCTCTGCCAGTATTACTCATTTCTAATTTGCATAATTTGTAAAACACATGAGCTGGACAACTAGTAAACTTTCAGAAATCCAGGAATGATGAGAGATGTTCACAGAAATAAACCTAGGCCAAGTTTGCTCTGTCTCTGAGGATGTTTGGTTAGTCTGTTAGTTTATGTCCATTGGCATGGAAAATCAGCTGATGGGAGGGCCTCTTTAAGAACAAAAGTGAGAAAAACTTTTTTGCAAAGAAGGAAAGCAGTCATCAAGACTTGTCCGTGTAATTATGGACTACAGATCTTATATTTACTGAAACAGAGGAAATGAAACAACTTTAAACTACATGTTTAAAATATGCTTCAGCCAATACCCAGCACAATTAAAATCTGTCTTCATTTCTCTTTGCTTTGGCCTTGATTATTGTTTCCACAGTTTAGCAATCTCTGGTAGAGAAAAGGGTAAGAGGCATCTCCACAATCCCTCTTATTAGTGTTTCTCTGATTGTTTATCACTGAATTATCAGGAATCCTTAATTCTATGTGTAAACTAGAGGGAGACAATGTTAGTGATGGGGCAAAAAGATCTTTTTAAAAGAATAAAATTTAGGGATTTTAGAGGGGTGACAATCTTTGCATATTTACAGTTGATGAAGCATATGTATGAGCAGGACTGTGGGGAAAGCTACCCTCAATTAAGACCACTTAACTATGTTCTCAGAGAGTCTTAAAATGTAAAACCTGGGGGGAAAAAAGGAAAAGAAGAAAAGGACTCCAAGGACTCCTTGTGGGAATCATTGTATTTGCCTCTCTCCTTCCTACAGACATCAGAGGAGCAGCCACTTCTCATTTTGTGGGGTCAGAAGCTCTGCTCATCACCCAATTGGTAGATAGTGTGCTGGAAGCTTAGCCTTTGTTTAATGTTGATACTTTCTCCATTGTGTCATGGAACTTTAGCCTAACCACAGCCTCTCAGTGGAAATCCCCAACAGGTAATACTTTCTCTTTCCAATATTCCTTTGGCATTTATTTTGCAAAACATATATGGGAGTCAGGTTTTTTTCAAGCCATTGGTGCAGAAGACAAAAATTGAAGGAGAGGCCACCCTAGGAAAGGACATAATCATCAGATAAATAATTGTACCCCTTCCCTAAGTTCTTATCTCTGGCCCACAGAGTTGGGAACTGAGCCAGGCTCATGGCATTGTGACAAGCATGCATGACCAGGGGATGGGATGCATCATCTTCTCTTTTGTTGCCTCAGTAAAACAACCCAATTACCCAGTTTAACACCCCCATCAGCTGATTGCTATCCTTTCCCCCAATACTAGGTCCTGGAATTAAAATACTGCTGCGTATCCCAAAAGAGCTGCTCCAGTGGGTCACTTCCAGGACCACAATAATTTTGCCATCTTGCAACATCTCCTCCTCCTCTGCTGTTGGCTTGCTGAGCTCTCGAATCCCCATACAAATTTCTTGGATAACAAGCATTGGAGTGAAGATGCACTGAGGGGTCCCACCCCTCTGTGTGTGTGTGTGTGTGTGTGTGTGTGTTCCTGGAGGGGTGGGGTGATAAACGCTGCTGTTTGCTCAAAGAGGATTCCCCTCCACAGTGGCTTCTGCCACCCACCACAGGAAAGTAAAATAATCACAGGAACTCTCAGTGGTGTCTCACTCTCTGTGTTGCAGTTTCATGAGCTGCCAACCAAGAGGCTTCACTAGACAGCCATTTTGATTTCTTTTCCTCCTCCTTTCTCCCTTCCTTACTTTTTTCTTTATTTTTTCCCTTTCCTCTTTGTTTTCTTCTTTTGGGAGATGACATACTTGTACACTACCTTTAACAACCTCGTCATTTTGCATTGTAGGACTGCTCAAGTATCTGCAAAATTTGTACTGTGCCCCAGGATGGGGAAGCTGCAGATGACAGCTTTTGGTAAAATTTCATTTATTTGTTCTCTGAGGTGGCCTGAAAATCCTGATATTCAGGTTTACTCAAAGAGGACCTGAAATGACTCGTGGTCCATATTTGACCCCATGTTTGAGGGAGATGCCCTCATGACAGTGAACAAACTGTTCAACAGGGCAGCAAAGGTGCTGCCAGAATAAGGTGCACTTTGAAAAATGATTTAAAATTCCTGTGTTTTGGCCTCTGCATGGTAAAACTCATTTAACCAGCTTCCTCCCTTGTACTAGCCAGACCATAATAATGATCAGTCATGCTTACATAGAATAATTTATTTTAGAAAAGCTAAATGAACAAGAGGCAGAGACCAGCTTGATTTTCAGAGGAACATGAGCAGACTTTGCATAGACAGATGCTGATGCAGTGATGTTGGTGCAACAAGTTTCCAAACACAGCTTGTATTTAGACACCTCTATATAGTTTCCAGATAGAAGAAGGGAGACAAGTGGTGTCTATTTAACTTGAGCATAGTCCACCAAAATACCTTTCCACCTCTCAAAAGTGATGGAGAATGGGTGCTTACTGAGGGTGTTTTTCAGTTCAATCCTGAGAAACCCGTGAATATACCATGAGGCACTTCCATTGTTCTGCTGGCCACACAGGCTTCCTGGGCACTTAGGTGTGAAAGATGCCATGAGGAAGGGTGCAGGTAGGTTAGGGTAGTGCTGGTGGAAGTTTTGAAGTTTCCAGAGCCTTTCAAGCTGCTTCAGGATGAAGAAGGAAAAAACAGTGAGTGAAAGGAAAAGTACAAGAGATGGTAAAGGATAAAAGCGTGGGATAAAGAAGGATGAAGTGTTTACATGTGTTGGAGTCAATGTCCATGGAAGCAGTAACAGAAACATGGAAACCTTAATGGTCTCTTACTCTCTTAGAGTTGGTAAAGCAAGACCTGTAGGAGATGCAGGAGCTGTTACCAAAGCTGTTCCTAGGCTAGCTCCTAGGAAAGGGTTGTGCTGTGTCCTTGGAGTGGAGACATAGACCTGTTCTGCAGAGAGGAAAAATAATAGAAACAGAAACCAAAGCATTGCAAAAGTCCTGTGAAAATGAAGGCTTTGCAGGAGATAATTCAGAGGGAGACTGTAAAACCTAGAAAACAGGTATTGCATCATTTCAGCGGGGGTTAATTTATTGTTCCGCGTGAGTGGGCACATCAGTGCCAGCCAGAAGTCATCCAGCAGAGCTGTGAGTCATCCCCTGAAGCAGCCATCAGCCTGGTCAAACCTTTTTCCAGCTTTGCTTGAGTTGTGTATCCAGTTGCCCTCATTTTACAACCCAAACCTTAAGTTACTGATTCAAAACCAACTAAAAAAGTGCACACTCTTTCAAGTCTGGATGAAAATAAATATTGGAATTCTTTGACTCTGTGAGGAGCCTTTTAGACATTACTTGCTGGTTGAAAGGCTTAATCCTGTAAAGGTCTCTGCTTTAAAGCACAGGGAAATGGGTCACCCTAGTTATGTCACGCTTCTGCAAATACACATATATTGAAAGGTCCCCAAAGCTCAGTACATTAATCTTTTCTATTTATAACTTTGTGAGAAGCCTCAGCCCTCACCTTGAAGCCTTCCCATAGTAGGTATCTTATTGAATTAAACATGGTTGCTGATGCCTGAGGTTTTCTTCACCTTGTAGTTCAACCCTGTCTGACTGGTGATAAATCTGTTTTCTCTGACCAGCTACAGAAACAGATCCCTAGGGGTACAGTGGTGAGCAGTTCCTTTCCATGGTTATTGTGTGCTGTAATCAGAGATCACTGTAGTCTGATTAAGAAGACTTTTGCTGTCGGGAGTTTATTTGTCTGAATGAGCTGCTGAAAAGAAGCATTGTCCTTTGCCTGGACCTCTCCAGGTGTCTTTTATCTTGTTTTATCATTGCTGGTGGGTTGAAAAAGCAATGATCAACTGGAGGTGTCTTGCCTGCTTCAGGACCCAGGCTTTTACCTAATAGCAGCATCTGAGGAAAAAAAAAAAGTGCTCTGAAAGAAAGGGCACCAAGCCAGCTATAAGAAAGCAGCAGGTTCTTCCGGAATCTTAGCACATTTCTCGGTATCTGAGCAACGTGACTCGAGGGCATGGATCACACTTCGGAAAACTGAGTTTCAGTGTGACTGTGGCAGGTCTTCAGATTCAGCTCACCCCTTCACAGAAGTATTTCCTGATTGATAATTTGATGTTATATTTTCAAAACTCATACTGTAGCATAAATTCCTTCAGTGTGGAGGCAGGCACAACAACCTGTTATTAGACAGGAAAACAAAAATTCCAGTCAGCAGTTTGCAAACAACTGCATGTTATCTCTGCAAGAGAAGAAAGGAGCAACAGCAGCCTTCAGTTGTTTGAATTTGAAAAACTGATCTTAGAATAGAATGTTGTATTTAGGGATACTTCTTGACCAGAAAAATTGGCTAAGTCTATCAAAATTACATTTTCTGGCTGCTTCCCTGTTGTCCAGCCTAAAATGGTGGCTCGTGGCTAGTGTGGGTTCATGGAAGTGGAAATTAATTTTAGTCAGATATTCTTTAGTAAGAGAGATAATTTCAATTATTGGGGAATAATAAATTATTTTTTTGTTTTTGATGCCATATCTTTGTAGAGATGCTGTGGACAGGTGTGGGGAGCTGGAGACAGCTGGTTCCATTTTGCATAAAAGCAACATTGCTGCAAGCTCTGCTTCAACATCAGGAAGGTGCCTGAGTGGAAATTTTAGATGCATGGTTGTAGTTTGCAGCTCACTCAGTTAGGGATGAATTTTCTGTCTTCACCAGAAAGGACAGTAGATGCAAAATGGTCTTTATTTTGGTCATTTGCCCTCATTTGAATAATTCACAGCATCAGCATTTTCACAGCTGTGGTGTTCCAGGCAGGCCAGGGACTGAGAGGAGGAACATGCCTGGCACCTGTGCTTTGGCACAGCCCCTGAGGCAGCCAAGCCCCAGCTCTAGCCCCAGCTGCCCATGAGAAGCAGATGGGTTCAGCTCTCCTGGCCCCCACAGCTGCAGGTCAGTGGCTGCTGCCAATTTAATCTCATGTATGGGCTTCATGCCATCTGTGAGCCTCATGGGAGGCAGCTAGGAGTTCTCCTGCACGTGGGTGTTAATTCCCACTTGTCTGTGTGTGTTCTCCCTCAGGCTCAGGGAAGAACAATGGCTGCTGTGTCCCTCTGGCAGAGGTTACCATTGGATCAGCCAAAAGGTCAAAGGTAGACTCATGTCATGGCTGGAGCTCCAGCATCTCCAAGCAGTGCTGAGACTCCCAGTCTAGAAGGTTTCTGTGGCAGCCAGTGCCAGACTTGGCTCTAAAGTGTCCCTGGGGAAGCACGTGTTTCCTTAACTCGCTCTCCTGTGAGATGGAAGCTCCCTCTATGGGGACAAAGGGAACAATTAATAAAAGCTACCCCAAAATTATGAAATTAATAAAATGTCTTATGCTTTCTCTCAGTCAGCCATACCAGATTTTCCATGTCAGGGCTGATGCTGGATGATGGTAGAGATTGGTGCTTGAAGTCCTGCTCCAGATGTTTGTGCAATACAGAAATGGCATATCTGGCAGACAGGAAACCATCTTTGACTGGTTTAACTTTAATCCTGACAGCTGTGGCCTAACTTCTCTATGAAGAAGCTTTTCTTTCAGTGCTCTATGGTTTTCTTTGCAGCAAGAGAAAGAGGTAAGGAAGTTTTCACCAGAAGTGCCTATGGATGGTCCGTGTGTCTCATATGCCAGCAGTACAGGGAAAGGTACCAAGAGAGTTTGCTGTGGCTTTCCATGGCTGAGGATATGGAAAGGACAGGGTCATAGTTATTTCAGAATGCCAAGCCCTGCAGAACTGGACTTCAACCAAAATCTGGACCTGCCTGTCTGGGTCTTTAGTTCAATCCATAAATAATCAGGCGTCAAACTGATTCTGAGCATTCCTGTTCTGCCTGGAGGTCAAACACGTAATTTCTCCACATGCCATAGTTTTCTTTCCAAAACAGGAAAGCAATGGTACCTCTGACTACCATCAACCTTTAGTAAAGCAAGCAAGGGTGGACAGAAATGACACCTACTGGACACATCTGGGTACCATCTACAACAGATGTACAAATCTGGAAACAGGTCTTTTAAAGCAGACGACTGCAATGACTGTGCTATTTTGGGGACTTGAGAACCTAAGTGCTTCTGTTCTCTAGTAGGATTGTGAGGCATTGTTGTATTTATAACAAAGTGAGTTCAAACTCAGGACATCTAAGGGCAAGACTAGCATTTCTCAGGAAAATATTGCACTGTTTCTGTGATTCAGTTCCCTTGCCCATAGATTGTGGAAGTACTGTGGTTTCTTCCCTGCTGCATCAAGACCACATTGTTTAGTCCTTGAACTGTCTTTTAGAGCTGAAGAATTATTAAACCTCCTTATTGTTTAAAACTCCTTATTACACCTTTATGGCAAGCATTTTAAAAAGGGCAGAAAGGAGCAGCTTGGTAACTACCACCCTGTCAACCTCACCTCTGTGCCTGGGAATATCATGGAACAGATCCCCCTAGGAGCTCTGCTAAGGCACATGAAGGGCATAGAGGTGGTTTGAGACAACCAGCAAGGCTTCACCAAGAGCAAGTCTGGCTTGACCAACCCAGTGGCCTTCTATGATATCAGTGGACAAGGGAAGGGTTACAGATTTCATTTGTCTGGACTTCTGTAAAGCCTTTGACATGGTCCCTGACAACCTTGTCTTTAAATTGGAGAGACATGGATTTGATGGATGGACTATTTGGTGGATAAGAAGTTGGCTGGATGATTGAATCCAGAGTGTTTTGGTCAATGCCTTAATGTCCAGTGGAGGTCAGTGACAAGTGTCTCATCACTCGTCACCCTCAGGTGTCTGTAGGCACCAGGACTGTTCATCAACAACACAGTAAGTGAGATCAAGGGCACCCTCAACAAGATGACACCAAGCTGAGTGGTGTGTTTGACACACCTGAAGGACAGTGTGACATCCAGAGGGACCAGACAAGCTCAAGGAGAAGTCCATGGGAAAAATCATGAGGTTCAAGGCCAAGTGCTGGTGCTGCACCTGGACTGGGACAACCCCCAGTATCAGCACAGGCTGGGCATGAACAGACCCAGAGCAGCCCTGCCCAGAAGGACCTGGGGGTGCTGCTGGGTGAGAGGCTGGACATGCCCCGGCCATGGCACTCACAGCCCAGAGAGCCAAACGTGTCCTGGGCTGCATCCAGAGCCCCGTGGGCAGCAGGGGAGGGAGGGGATTCTGCCCCTCTGCTCTGCTCTGGTGAGACCCACCTGGAGCTCTGCATCCAGAGCTGGGGTCCCAGCATGGGAAGGACAGGGACCTGCTGGAGTGAGTCCAGAGGAGGAACATCAAAATGATCAGAGGGATGGAGCACCTCTACTGTGATGAAATGCTGAGAGAGCTGGAATTGTTTAGCCTGGAAAAGAGAAGGCTCTGGGCAGAATTTACTGTAGCCCTTCAATTATTAATATTTAATAAAAAAGAGAGGAACAGATTTTTTATTAGGACCTGTTGTAATAGGACAAGGGGTAATGGTTTTAAACTGAAAGAGAATAGATTCACATTGTTAAAAGAAAGAAAAGTTTTACAGTGAGGGTAGTGAAACACTAGATGGAACAGGTTGCTCAGAGAGTTGGTAGATGTCCCATCCCTACAAACACTCAATGTCAGGCTGGGTGGGGCTCTGTCCCACCTCATGGTGTTGATGATGACCCTGCTCATAACCTTTAAAGTTTTCTTCCAGTCCAAACTTTTCTAAGATTCTGTGATTCTGTGATCCTTTGTGGATTAAAATTTAAGAGGTGGAGGTAGAAAGGGCAGGATGTCTTTTCTCATACTAGCAAAAGTTCATCATCCCAAACTATTCTGATTCAAAAGCAACTTGATCTGACATAGAGTACATAAATGTTCATTTTTTATCCTGACAGATGCTGGTTCTGAGGCCCAAACTAACAAGGGACAAAGGTGCTGTCCTGCTGTAGGTGGCCTTTGGGCTGGAGGTCCTTATACAGATGAGTATGTCAGGGCCAACACCACTTGGGCAATGCAGAGTGTGGAAGATGCCACTGCCCTTAATAAAGCATGTGGCTCTTCAGGTTGAGTTGTTGGGTTTAAGGCTCCTTTTTCACAACTGACTCCGGGTGGGGACATTCAGCCAGGGTCAGATAGGAATGGCTGCTCACCTGCTGGAGAGCAGTGGATTTGCTGATGTTAGAGGGTGTGCTGACAGAAGAGGGACTATGTGTTTTCATGGGGCTCTTAGGCTGAAACTAAAGCCATATTCACTGTTCAAGGGAATTGGCTTTTCTAGACAGAACCGTGTAGGGTCAAAGAGAGGATAATTGTCTGGGAAGCAGATTTGGCCATCTGAGAGATGTTTCTGAATTTTCAGAGAGAAATCTGAAATTTTTCTGAGGGAATTATTTCCCATCCCCACCCCCCCTCCCAGGTCTACTCCTTCATAGTTACCTGTCTTTTAACTAAATCTGTCGTGTCATTGCTTTTCAGTGCTGTAAGACTATCCAGCAGTTTCTTGTAACACAGTGTAGCGCTAATAAGGCTGTTCCACAAATCATCCTGCCCCGTGAGTACCAGTGATTGTGGTTTATGACATGAAATTCCTGTCTCTGAGAGGTGTGACCAAGGCTAGGATAGGGTGAAGGTCAGCACCACATGAGGGCAGGTTCACAGGAGAGTGGCTTGCTGCCAGATAATGGGAACATGGAGTTGGATTAAGGTGACCATAGAAAGGAAAAGATTCGTGTGTTGCTGCAGTGCTTTAAAGTAGGGGGATTTATATACAACACATAGAACAAAACATGCTGGTGAGAGGAAAAAATCCTTAAAAAGAAAATCTGAAAAATAAAAAATCCTAAAAAAAAAAAATCCCTGAAAAATGGAAGAATCAGAGAAATGCAGTCAGAAGCACTGCATATGCACTGCTGATTATCAGCTGTATATTCAGGAGGTGTTTGGGTTGGAAGGCAGGATCTCAACACAGTGGAACTTCTACAGTGAATAGTTGGAGATTTAGGCCCAAGAATTGACTATGGTATACCCCATTTCTCAGCCATAAGATATTTTCTAATGGCTTGGCTCCCTCTGCTGTGTGTGAGAGCTGGTCTGAGACAGGATGATTTGGATGGCCTTTTGAAGAAAATCAAAGGGGCCTCTCAGTTAAAAAAAAAAAAATACAAGAAATCTTGTGTCAGAAAATGCCAGGCTGTTATTTATTCATTGTATTTCTGCTGGGGGTGTCAAAGCCCCCAGCAGCTTCAGCAGTGCTGGTAGTGCAGGGCAGGGGTCAGAGAGACCACTGCCAACATTCATAATAACTCAGTTTGCTTATTGAAGACTGACATTTCCAGTCTCTTATGGGAAGATCTTCATTTTCTTCCCACTGCTTAAATGGCAGCATGATATAAAATGAAAGAACAATGTAAATTTGCACTTCTTATTGCTAGGGGAGTTGTTTGCCCTGAATGGATAGTTAGTCTATGTATTAAAATTTTCTAGCTGGTTTCCTTATTAGCCTTGTTGGTTTTCTGTTTTCATTCAGGGATGGCTTTCCTTTCTCATGGTCACGTTGTACTTCCCACTGCAGACTGAAAACAAACCACTGATGACTGTGTGCCAGTAGGTATCTTATTAAAGGTACCTCCAGGGCATTTAAAGTGAGTTGTTTCATTAGCCTCACTTCTACTGTAGATTAGAATTAGAACAATCAGTATTTCAGAGCTGCTTTAAGTCAACTATGTTCACTAAGTTAAGAGGACAGAATACATTTAAGTGCATTGGGGCTGGATGGTCTCTGCCAGCTCCACTTGGAACAACCAAGACGTCAGTCAGCACAAGAGATTGTCAGGCAGCTGGTTGCTGGCAAAAGTGAGCTATCAGCAGAAAAGACTTCAAATTGCTGTTGGGTTTGTGTGCATAATACATGCCCAGGTACTTTCAGGTTGTACTGTAATAACATCAAAATTTACTAAGAACTTCCCCTGCCCCAGAACCAGACCAGATGGTCTGAAGTCCAACATAGATTATGTTTGTCAGAGAAATTGTAGATGCCTCATCCCTGGGGCCAAGTTGGATGGGCCTCAGAGAAACCTGGTCTGATGAAAGTTTTTTTTTTAATAGCAGCCCCATTAGAAAACTAGGACTTGCATCTATATGAAAGCCTTAAGTAGTTAAAGGGACTCTTCTTATAAGCTCAAGGAGTTTGAGATCTGGTTCTAAGTGAAGCAAAAGGGAAAATTTGACAAGAATTAGCAAAGGTTTTTGCAAAAGCTCTGTTTTTTTCTTTGGGAGCTGCTGTTTAGCAGTGCAGGATATTTGGAAATTTCCTGTCCAGGTACAGCTATGTAGGTGGGAGAGATCCTGAAAAAAAGCTGTGTCAACTTTATTGTGTATACCTGAACTCTTTGCTATTTCCTTCCTATGTTGTGGTCATCTAGATTGTTTTAACAGGCAAACATTGTTCCAGTCTTTGAATATTTGTTTTTCATTTGGATTCAGGTTAGATACACTCACAGGAAGGCTAATATGTTCATTTCAGCCAAGTTCTCTTTCCAGAGATGGCTGTTGATTAGCCAAACCATGACCCTGAAAAACCACAGAGAGGTGCATTAGAACAGGTTCCTAGAAGGACTGAATTGGGAAGACAAAAGTGTACAAGATATTTTACCTATTTTTTATGCCAGTTTTATTGAGACTGACAGTATTTGAACCCAGGCAACGGAGACAGCAAGTTTATGAGGGTGTCTGCATTCCCTGGTGTTCTATCTTTAGTGTTACTCCTATGGAATCAGGGTCCTCAGCTTAATAAAAGTATCACAAAATAATATATATTAGAATCATTAATAGGTCAGTGAGCAGTAGTTAAGGAAGGCTACCAAGAAAGGTCTTGCAAATGATTATTAATTTGATTTAAAATACTAAATGTAATTCAAAGATACTGGAACACATTATAAATCAGAATGTAGATAGTTGTGAGTATATCTGTAAATATGCCTGACTACTTCCCTTTCTACCACTGCAGAAATCAAGACACACAGTCATAGTCCAAGGAAACATGAGTCAACCTATAATTGTTTTTCATCTCAGAGTTCAGGGACAGTAGTAACCTGCTCTGCATCTTCGGACATCTGCAGGTGCATTTACTTATTGATCTTAAAGAAGTGATTTAGTTCTGGTGTCACAGGCATTCCCAAATGGGATTTACAAGAGAGTGTAAAGGAAAGGTTATTCCCCAAAATAAAGCAGATTCTGCTGCATTCTTACCAAGACACTTTCCTTTCTGGAACTGGTTTGAATTTGCACTATTAAAGAGTTGCATCTGTTCTGCTTTATCCCTGATTAGGAGAGCCTCACCTCTGCTGCTGTTGTTAGCCCTGACGGCAAATGGGAGGATCAGAGCTCAGCTGGTGGGAATCAATAAAGTCAGATTGATTTATCAGAGCTGGAAGGGAAAGGGGAATTTGGTGGGAGACTGAAGTCTGTGTCAGAGCACTTGCTTCAAACCATGGCAGTTTTTGTGTTGTAGCTGTAGGAATGATGTCACCAGTAAAGGAGGGGAACACCCAGGGTTTCAGCCCCTTCTTCATGCATGACTGAATATTGAATTTGAACCTTTACTTTAAATTCATATGTGTTGTCATTTCCCTTCTAGTGCGTCAGATCCTTCCCATATTGCCTCTCCAAAACTCTTTTTCTTCAAGGTGCACCACCAGCCCCAGACAGACAAACCTTGATTCTTTCCAAGGGCTGGGTTTATAAGCACTGCTGTTTTGCATTTGGTTACTTCATGTTTGGAGGCTAGTTTAGGATTGGTATGTTTATCCATGTTGAGAGCTGAAAATGTCTGTGTGCTGTGAGCCGTGCTGCTACCTGCTTTGTTGGGCTCAGACCTGGGTGGAGGTGGAATTCCTTGCTAACCAGTTATCTTATCTGAAAGACATTGAGTTAGGAGAAGTAGTCAGGTGGTGTGTGGTTGGATGAGCGGATGACTCCTCACTCCAGTTGTTTGTGGGATCCTTTCTTCCCCAGGCAATGCTTTCTGCAGGTGAAATATGCGCACGGTTAAGGCACAGAAGGTTTTTTTGGGAGATACGTCATCCTTCTGCAGAGGCGTCGCTGAGCTGCTGCCGTGAACTCACAACATTGCGCCGGGAACCAAAAGGTGGTGCTGTTACTGCAAGAAAGAGCAGAAAAAAAACCTGCATCCCGATCTCTTCAGGGTTGTTGTTGATCAGCTAGGGAGCAGAGGGAGGGATTTATTTATTTTTTTATTTAGTCCAGGAAATGCAATACTCTTGGGCTTTCTTAATGTATAAGACAACTGGTGCTGTTGGATAAAGCCCGGGAAAGCAATAAAATGTAACACAAAAAATATGCACCTGGAGGGAGGAGAAGGAAGAAAAAACCTGAAGCAAGTCACGGGACTTCACCTTGTGAGGCATCAGACAGAAAGCGAGACTGGAGAGGGAGGGGTGGTAGCTGATGCCGGGCTGGGCTCCGCAGGGCACACAGCCCATCATGTGCTCTGCCGGGAGGCAGGCACAGAGCAGCTTCTCGAGTTAGACATAAATCAGGAAATGGAAACATTAAAGGTCCTCAGAAGTAAAGGGAAAAGCACTGGGAGAGTGTGGAGACCCTTGGTGTGGAAGTTGTGTAACAAATGTAACAGAAACCCTCCTAAGACGGTGTTTGCCTCTGTCTTGGTCTCTGCAAAGGTGCACGTCAAATGTAACATTGAGCTAGTCAAACCCAGACAAATCACATTTAGACTAACACAAGAATAATATCTAGGTGCAGGTGGATTAGTGAACTGGTGGTCCTGCAGGAAAAGGTGTTGTCCCCAGTCATCTCCCTGTGAGTCTCTTTCTTCCCGTGTAAATCACCACATCGTGTCAGTGAAGAGGTCCGTGTTCAACTCCTGCTTCTCAAAATGTTTTGACGCTGTGGTGCAGCTTAAGAGACACTTGATATGTGCTGGATCCTGTCCTTTGAGGCAGAAATTGTCCCCAGTCACTGTGGGGAGATTCAGATTTACACAAATGAGAAATTTCAAATTCAGCCCTGGAGGGGTCCCTCAGGGTTCACTTTGAACAACAACAGGATGAAGTTCAGTTGCACAGCTTTGGCTGTTGGGAAGTTGCTGTACCAAGTCATTTGAGGAAACATCAAGACAGCCAGACTGTACAACCATTCTTCTCTGGCTATAACCTGTAGTTGTGAGGTATAGGTGCAGGTGTATGGCATGGCATTCTGCACCCTCTTGCCTCTTGTTCTTCTAGGTTACAGGTACAGCCCTGCTGTGAAAACCTGCAAAGGGGAGTCTGAACTGTTGTTTCTCCCCTCTCCCAGCGACTATCAGCCTTACTGAATTACTTCAATTTGTTAAATGACTTGGAAACATTGCTTGGGAATGGGCTGAGCTGTGCAAGACACCACCTACACATAATTTTTGTGACTGCCGATTAATGGCAGCAGGTGTGTGCCTGCTGTGTTGTTCAACTCATGTGTGTGCTTTGGAGCAGAAAGGCCCCTTATTCTTGCAACCTAACCTGGCTCATCCTTCCCATCCAAAGGACCTCCTTCCCATCCAAAAAGAATGCAAAATAACTCCGTAAGGAGCACTGGATGACAAAGGAAAAACAGAATGGGGTTAAAAATGTAGAACCAGAAGCCTTAATGGGGACTTCCAGCACCCAGGTCTCCCTGGAAATGCTCTGCCATTAATCTCTGGTGTGCTGTTCCTGTGCCACTCTGGGGCTGTGTCCGTTCAGAGCCTGAACTCCATACTCTGGTGTATGACCTCAACTGTTAGACCTACTAGAAAGCAGCTGCTGTAAAAACTTTTATATCCCCCAGGAGATAAAAATTGGAAATGCACTGTGTTTGGTCTCTACTTGAGGATGTTCAGCACTGATTAAAACCAAGAGGAGTTAATGAGAGGCCTTGACTGGAGTGCAGCAGCGTAGATCTGTAATCAAAATCTTGGTATAATCAAAGACATGCCAAACACTAAATGTATGTCTCAGACTATCCCTATGACATAAGTGTGTTGTACCTGAACACAAGATAAGTGGGAATAAACAGCAAATATTTGAAAGAACAATTGCTGTGTTTCTGTGCACTAGGGAGCTGTGTACATGTAACTCAGGGGTTTTGCTGTGCAGTGATATTCATGTTTGTACTGGATGTTTTCACTTCTTATCACCAGTGTCTTAAAGCTTGTTTATTGAACTCTGGGTCAGTTTATTCAGGTTTAATGACTCTTCCACGGCATGTTTTCATTTCAAGCACATTTTTGTGGGGGGAGCATTTTGTGTGCTGTTTTGTGGCTATTTCAGGAGGTCGATCTTGGGTCATTCATTGAACTAGGAGATGGATGATAGGAGTGACTGTTTTGGTGTTATTTTCTTTATTTTTATGTATTTTTTTAGCATGTCTTCTTCATTTGTGTCTTATATTCCTTTTTCTGCTTCTGTAGAGCATTCTTGGTGAGGCAAAAAAGAATGTGGTTTCTAGAGGATAGTCTTAGCCTACATCAGAGCTTGCATCCCAGAGAGAGAGATATTCTTGTGGTTTGTGCATAAATGTGTGGAATTTAATGACCCATGTTTTTTTCTTGGTGTTGCTATAATCTTTTTAAAGAAATCATGACTGGGAAGTCAATTACAGGATACATTTGTGGTAACACAAAAAGATTGTGGCTTCATTAGAAAGCAGATTGGGACGCCCTGCCTTAATTTTTGCATATGTAGGAGGCCTTGGTGAACACAAGAGAGGAGCATGTGTGTTTTCTATAGGATACTCTCTGAGTGGGGGATATCAAGTTGTAATAAATCTGAGTTTCTGAGTAGTTCCCACACTGTCTTCTCATGCTTTCACGAGCACAGTGAACAGCTTCCAAAAGCCTCTGAATGAGACACTTACAGAGCCTGGGCTGGCAGGTCAGGCTGTGTTTCTAAATGCACATCTGGAACGCAGAGGCACTGACCTCTTAGTTAACCATCAGCTTATAGATGTGTCTGTCCATGAGTGAAAGGGAGAGCTGTGGAAGCTGTCACGAAAGCTGCTTCCTGTGTGTCAGGACGTGATGACAAATCATCCAGACTTCAGAGAGACAGGGAGCGTTTCACTGTAAAAAGTTTGAACTTTCTCTCTAAGGGACAGAGAGTGGTAGTTTTCTCATCCACCTGATGGATATTCTGAATATTCATCTGAATAACTCTAATGGATGTTGTTGTAGTGGGATATGTCACAGACACGTATCTCCAGACACTGATGCCCATGGCTTATTTTGCATAAGCATAATATGCAAATGGATTTCTGCTCTTTTGTAGATAGGGGTGACTGAAAGTGAACCTTTGCCTTGAAGATATCTTGAGTACTCCTTGACCGGTACAGGACGAAGAGTACAGGACCATGCCTTGTCCTGTACTCTTGCTCGCAGTGGGGAATCTGAACTTAAGATATGAGTCCCCTGAGTAGGAGAACTTGAGCTGCCAGACATAAAGTTCCCACTTTGTCTTTCACAAGGCCTTTCACCACTTTGTAATTAAAAAAAAAAAGAATGACCATATCATTCTGACAGTTTTGTTTTNACATTTTCAACCCTCTGCAGTGTGGCTTTTCTGTGAAAAGGTGTAACTTTTTTCTGTTCCTTGCCTGTAGAAAACTCCCTTTGTCTTAAATACCTCTGCTCCTCAACACTTCTACAAGTAGTATCTTAGATCTTAGGAGCATCAAATGCAAATCAACTCTGCTACATAGAATAATCAAGATTCTTAAGAATTTTTCTATATGAAAAGGTTCTCAAAAGCTCAGTGAGATGTTTTGAGTCTTTATAATGTTGCTTCTTCTTCATAAATAATTTTAAGGTCCTGCATAAGGGCTGAAAACATATTCAATACTGTATCTGCCAAAGAATCTTTGTATGGCACTGATTGCGTAATTTAATCCTTTTTTCTAATTTACACCTCTGAAGAAGAATACCAATAAATAATTTCCTCTGCCTTTTTTGTGGTGATAAATTATATACATGTAGCTGTAGTAGGGAGGTTATCTTCTACACTCCCAAAAGGCAGACTTCACTATTCTCCCCTCCAATAATGTTGGTCTTTTTTTGTATCATTGCTATTAATTTCTGTCAGGATATAAGAGTCAAAGATTGACTTGCAGTCACTGATGAGCACTTTGATGTTGGTTTGATGGTCATTACAAGCACAACCAATTGCAGATGGAGAGTTCTTGGAGTGATTTGATCCAGCTACATCAAGGTTAGAGTAGTTGTTCATAGTATAACTTCTTAAATGATCTCTGCATCTTTCTTAAATTCAGGAGGAGAGAGTTAGTTTTGGTTCCATCATTTGGGACTGCCCCATAGCTTGGGCATGGATCAAGCTTAGTGCCTCGAGTAAGAACAAAGCCAGGGCAGTGCGAAGGGAAAATTGTAGTGGATTTGTATTGAGAATTTTTTTCCATATGGAATAGCAGTTCTAGCCTGGGAGTTATTTTTGTTCTGATGTTAAAGATCTACATAATGAAATAATCAGCAATAACAAATATTTCCCAGTTTTTGTGCATGGGCAATCCACATCGCCTGGTAAAAGTCACCAAACTTGTCTGCAGCACACAAAGCAATAATGCAGTTCTGTGAAAGGAAGTGTGTGCAATGAGTGACATCTGTCTCCTTCACAATATCTGCCATCTCCATGGCAGTAATTACCACATTTATGTGAGAAAAATGTTTGATTCTAATGTCTGATTTATCAGTGACAAGCTGCATAGAGTATGTTACAGACTAACTTAGCTGATGCTGAAAGATTTTATAACTTGAAAAAGCACAGTAGCTATTCTACTATATGAGTACAGAATAAATTTGTTTAAAACAAGAAATAATATGAAACTGTTCAGAGTTCTGAATGTGTATGTGTGAAAGCTATTTTCATGTAAAAATCAAATTTATGAGAATGAAATGAAATCAGTATTGCTAGCTTGCAAGAGCACTGTCATAGCAGCTGTGTGCCTTTAACTGTGTCTTGGGGGTGTAATGGCTTGTTTTTAAGTAGTCTGGTTTATACTAGGTGCTGTGGATTTAAAAGACTGGTATGGCTGTGGGATTGCAGCTATATGTGTGTTATGTGCTTGAAGTCTGTTCAATGAATAAAGACCTTCTGGAGATCTGTATGCCAGTACCCAGAAAAGATTCCTTTTTTGGGGCAGTGGGAGAAGAGCATTTTGTGTACTGATTTCATAAAACTGTGACTGCATGTCTATTTTACTTTTGGCCCCTTTCTTTCCACTTCACAAAGATTCCTAAGCCTTTCTACAGCCAAGTATTCCTGTCCATATCTGGCCAATTCCTTTGTACCAGCTCTTTCTATCCTCTGAGGCGTTCTCATGGCTGCTCAGCACAATTACGGAATTATTATTTATTTCGGCTGGCCAAAAAGGCATAACTCTGTACTAAGAGATGATGAACTCCTGAAAGCCACCCTTTTTTGTCCTGATCCTTTCAGCGCACACACACAAAAACGTAATTCTTATTTTCTTCACACCACTTTGACTTGCTTGCCAAAATTTCAAATTTCAGTCTATGTCCTGGTTGTAGCATCATGCTTTTTACATGGGTTTTCTAAGCAATACTTGATGGGAGAATAATGCTGGTGCCGTTTAAATTGATGCTAGATCTCATGTGTCCTGTAAGTGGTCTGGAAACTAGTTATAAAAATGCTATCTGCTGCTGATGGCATCAGTGTGGGAGTGTGTGTGCTGCCAGTAGTGTTCATATGTAGTGCTGGTTTGGTTGAGAACTTCTTTGGCAGGTTGGGACTTAAAAAGGAAATTTTTTCACCAAAATGAGTCCTTCCACCTCTGAGATACCAACCACCACTCAAACAATAATTATGATTTGTTCAAAAATGGGATGCTCAACACTACTTTCTGCTACAGAAATATGTCTCCTCCCTTTATCTGGCAAATTATAAAACTTCTAAGAATGATTTTTCAACACATTCCTGCAACACTATTGGTCTGAGTGATTCTGCTAACCAAGAAATATTACACCGCTGAATCATAATGGTGTTAGAAAATATAGCACCAAAAGAAGAAGGAATATCCCTTTTCTGTCTTCTGACCTGTACTCTAATTTTTGTTCATTTTCTGGGTTGGCAAGGCTGCATGTGTTAAATATTAGAAGGTGACTAATTTTTGTGAGTGCTTCTCTTTCTTCTTTTTTTTAGTTTCTCCCCCTCCTTTCCAATGACCTTTGTTCCAATAGAGTAAGCCAGGATATGCATTTTCATAGGGGAGAAAATTAGCTAGAGAAAGAGGCCTAGATAAAGTGTGAATCATCTATATTGAAACAACCAGAGGAATTCAAAGTGGAACATAACTGGTATGTCAACAAGTTTGCCTGGAAAACGCTTTGACACTTGCCAGAAATAAGAAGTTTTGCCAGTGGGTGAACTTTAGAGAAAGTCAGGGAGGGAAATGAGAGAAGTGGGTTTTTTAAAGTGAAACTAGTTATGCAAAAGTGCCCATAATAACTTTATTGTTCTCCTGTTGAGTTCCAGACACAGCCCAAGTGTGTTATGTTCTGCTCAAAAATAAATGTTATCTTCTAGACTCAGACTTCCCCAAAGCCTGACAGGAAAAAATAGCCCCAACCCGGAAAGATGAACAGGCTAGAGTTCTTTCTTTGTCTTTTTTGATGAACTCCAGTAAATGACATGTGCTGGTAGATCTTGGTCTTATTGGTTGTGTGAACATGTACCCACAGATGCGTGACTCAAAGTAATTTTTCCACATTACTTGCTTCTGGAATCCCTTTTATCTGGTGACCAATGATTCTAATCTGGATCTGAGAACTTTTTTCAAAACTGTTAGAGTTTTGTGAAGGGTTTAAATTTTAACAAGTCAGCAGTTCCTAATGGGAAAAAAAATACTTTTTTGAAAGAGTTCCCATCTGGTAGTGCTCAGATCACAATATCTTGTGTCTCTCTGAAATTAAAACAGATGGAATATCTTAGAGCATTTCATCCTGCTCTTCTCATTTCAAATCATTCATCTTCGGGAGGTGGGACTTTGAGAAACATTAAATCTGGTAAGCCAAGTAAGAAACTGTGAAAGTTGGAAGCACTGAGGGAGACCATTCTGGGAAGCTCCTTAAGTTTCATCTCTTAGATCTATAGCTGGTTAATCTGCAGCCTTCAGTTTAACAGTTTGACTGCAATGATTCCTCATGTGATCAACTCATAAACAGTTAAGATGTCACTTTTGTTTGTTTTCCTTGTTTCTTTCTTCTTAGTTGTTTGGGGGTTTTTTTTGTTTTTTTTTTTTTTTTNGTTTGTTTTGGTTTTGTTTGTTTGTTTGTTGGTTGGTTGGTTGATTTTGGGTTTTGTGTTTCTGTTTTATTTGGGGGTGTTTATCGTTTTTTTCTTCTTGTTTGGCAAAGTTCTCCCTATTCACTTGCATCTGTAAGGAGGCTGCAGCAGCTGGTGAGTGTGTCTGTTGTCCATGTAATGCAGAAAAATGTGGAAGTACCCTCCTCATTCATGTCTCCATTCCCTAGGAAAAGAGCAGGGACAGAAGATACTGTATTGATAAGATTGCAGAGACTCTCTCAGAAGATGCCAGCGTTAGCATATCTGTAACACATCAAGTAAAGACTCTTAACATATCCACTCTCTGTGTTGCTAATTTTGGATGAAGCAAGGCTCCCTGGTGTAGTGGGAGTTGGGGAAAGGGTGGGAGAATTTTGCTTTCCACTCTGGTCTCTGATTGAAGTTTTTTTCCTAGAATAGAGTGGTTTCCTGAGAACCTTGCATTGATATTGGGCTGAGATGTCTAGCCACTGGCTTACCATTTCTTAGTCAATTCTATTCCAGGACTGGCACATATGTGAAGAAAATCTTACATTTAAAACATGAAGCTGTGTCAGAGGAAGTTTAGGTTGTTTATTTTGGGGCTGTCCTAGCCCTTCACAGGACACCCCAAGAATCACACCATGTGCCCGAGAGCACTGTCCAAACACTTCTTGAACACTGTCAGGCTGGTGTGGAGCCTGTTCCAGTGCCCAGCCACCCTCTGGGGGAAAAACCTTTTGCTGATATCCAACCTAAACCTCCCTGACTCGACTTCAGGCCATTCCCTTGGGTCCTGTCACTGGTCATCACAGAGAAGAGACCAGTGCCTGCCCCTTTGCTTTCACTTGTGAGGGTGTTGAAGATCACAATGAGGTCTTCCCTCAGTCTCCTCCCGGCTGGACAGCCCAAATCACCTCAGCCACTCCTCACACGGCTTCCCCTCCAGACACTTCACCATCCTCATTGCCCTCCTTTGAACACTCTCTTACAGGTTAATATCTTTTCACACTGTGGCACTCAAACCTGCCCCCAGAGCTCAAGGTGAGGCTGCCCAAGAGCAGAGCAGAGCAGAGCAGAGCAGAGCGGGACAATCCCCTCCCTTGCCCAGCTGGCTACACACCCACAGGACACCGCTGACTCAGTACTGCTAGGCATGCATGCAGCCTGTAGCCCTAACTTAGAGTAAAAACAGCACACTGGTGGGCTATAACAGCCCTGACATAATTCAGATGCTTAAGTGACCCTCCTTTTTATCCCTCTTTCTCTTCCCACTCCAAACTACCCCAACCAGTTGGTTTAGAGCAAGGGGAATATCTTGTTTCCCAAAGGAAAGCAACTGCTCAGAAATCAACATGTCAATCTGCTTCAGCGAGGGCTAGTCCCAAGCTGTGTGAACATAAGTGCCTCCAGACCACTTGGCAGAGCCTGTGATTCTTCACTTGCTTTCAAAGCTGTGCAAAGACAGAGTTGTCAAACAGTGGTGAACACAGGAGCGTAGGTGGGCTGCTCTCTTGGAGTTGCTCTTTTTGCAGCTGTTCTGCAAAAATTAACATATCCTCTTTTCTTCAGCCTCGGACCAGGTGGAGATGGAAGGTACTGCAAGAGATGATGCTGTCAGGTGGCCAGGTCTGTAGGCAGGCATAGGACATGTTTTTTTTTGAATTATCTCAGACTCAGTATAATGTGGAAGTTGTTTTCTGGAAAAGTCCTAAAATGAAGCCTCTATCAATCCTTATGAACTTGGATTTTCCGCAGCAGTGGCTGAACCAGCCCTTGCCTTCTTTTGCCTCATCAGTTCTAGCCTTTGATATCTTTAGATATGCTGGTACTGTGTTTTACCACACCAGGTGCTGCATGTGGTGATGTGTTTGACCTGGTGTTCATGCAAGGAGCTCTTAAACAGCAGCAACAACAAAAACAGCAAAGCGGGAGATGGTTGGGGAGGGAAGGAGGAAAAAGGGGGTTTCTTACAATGTCATTGTTGCCAAAAGAAATATACGTCTAACTGTCAAACTGCATATCTAGTAGCTCTATTTCTTAGCATATATGTCTTTGACCCTATGTCCTCACAAATGTTATGGCACAAATCTAAACTGCAGGTCATCGTATCCTTATCTTTAAGTCTATTTCTTCAATGTGTTAATAAAACAAAAAATCTGTCTTCTTACAGCCCAGTATATTTTCATAACATCAATGACTAAATTAAGAAATAAATCCATGCTTCAAAGACTGTTCTCCTTTAAACCCCTGCTTCTTCCAGTCTCATAAGTCCCTTCTCCCTGGAAATTGGGCAAAGGTTTTTTTGTGCTGGCAGTTGGAAGGAGGCTGATCTCCAGGTCAATGCCAGCACATGAGTGAGGAGAAAGCAGGGCCAAGATTCACTCCTTCAAGTCCAGAGGTCTTGACTTCATTTCCCTTTGCTTTTGAGCTACACACAGCACTGGAAGGTTTTTTATGTAAGTATGTAAAGCAAAATAAGGCACTGTGTTTGGGAATCTGTTTTTACATAGAAATCTGGCATTCAGAAGTTCTTTCCTTTGATAGGACTTTACTTCTGTGAGGCTTTCACATGCAATATTTAAGAGAGGCAGTACAAAATGCCAAGTCATCAGCATTTTCCTTCTGTACTCATGGTCTCTACAGCCTTGATGCAGTCTGATTTTTTACAAGCAGAAGCAGTGTTGTCTGTGTGAATACTTACCCATGCTGCTTGCTGGGCAAATGGTGAGAGCAGTTTGCCAAAAGGTTTTGTTTAGAAAAGGGGTTATGATTAAGGAGTTTCATAGAGCACAGTTTGCATCAGTACACTATCAAAACAGCGTTACTGACATTTGCATGTCACCTTATGTTAGAAGATATGTTTATTGTGTAGTCTGAAAATAATAAACCCAAGATATGAAGATCTGTTTAGAAAGAGCAATTAATGGATCACTGAAATGAGGGTTAATTTCTCCAACAAAATAACCTGAGTCTCTGAGAACTTGCCATTTCCACCAGCCCCACAAAAAATTGTATTCCTGAGAACAAGGCTCACTTCCTTGGAATTTCTACTCAGTGTTTCAGCTCAAACTTGTTGGGTAAAAAAATGAAATAACTGCACAATGTGGAGCAACTCATCAGCTGG
>VZUA01067628.1:53974-65212 GCA_013401035.1 Horornis vulcanius
CATGTTGTCAAAAAGTGATTTCTGGGTCAATGACCTTCCCCCTTAACATCCAGGCCTTCTAGAACCTGACACTGCCATGGGATGCTCATCAAAGGAGCAATTAATGTGGATAACCTTGTAAACTTCAGAAGCACAGTGCCTTCGTTCTGACTCTTACAAAGACTGGATAGAAGGGGTCTGTTTGTCTTGCTGTCCATGCACTTAGAGCAGTGTCCCAGGCCTTTCAAAGGAGCCCAGACTGAAAAGGAGCACATACAAGCTGCAGAGGTGGATGGTGTTTGATAGCTGGGATGCCATGGAAGATTTCACATTCTTCATCTCTAATCTCTTATAACAAAATGGAATTCAAACCTAACTCCTGAAAAAATAAGTCAGGTATGGTTAGTGTGATGCCATGTCCCATGTATCCGTCAGGATTTGTTTTTGGTGGATTAGTGCTCTCATTTACGTGTTTTCTTCTTGGTCAGCAGTGTATTGTTTTAGCTGATACTTTCAAAAGGTGTTTATTTTTGCTGCTAATCTAAAATGAGCCCTGTAATTATATGTGAAATAGAAGCAATTCCTTTCTGTAGCTGTGATGCTCTCTGGAGGCAGTGCCTGATGGTCACCACTTCATGTTTTCTCACGTGCCTTTTTCCATGGCTATTTTCAAAACAGTTGCATCACATTTCAACTGCCTTGGTCTTTCATTGACATGTTTTACCAAAAATACTTCTGACGAAAAGCAAAGACTTTTTGTCTCCTAGATGGATTAAGTGCCTTTCTAGTGTTTGTGATGAGAAGTATCTTTCTCTGCATCAATATTTTTATTAAATGCAAATTTTGTTGGATATTTTTCATGTTGGGCTGTAGCACAGTGTAAGACCACCCCTTGAACTTACTAGGAAAAATTAATAAAATATTTTAACTTTCACAGTTTCACACTTTTTCAAGTGGCAAAAGGATGTCTGGAACAAAGAGGTAAGAAGAATAACAGCTTTCTCTCTTTTTTAGCCCTTCTTCACCTCTGCTCTTTGCCACTCAAACATAACTTGGAGCTGCTGTGGCTATGCCACTGTTTTCTCACTTCTTTCTGCATTTTCCTTGCTCTGACAGATGCTTTGCTGGGTGCTCGTCTTTCAGGATGTAATACCTGGGCAGACCTTCTGGTTCCCTGACATTCCTTCAGCGTTTTTTCTTCCCCAGTTTTCCTCTGCTTCAATCCTCTCTCTTTTTTTCTGCACTATCTCTCCCTTCCTGTCCCAGACCTGTTTCTGGGGGATCATTTCTGAGAGTCTTTGCATTGACTCCTAGGTTTTGCCCTGCCTATTTGTTCCTCGCTTCCCACAGCCTTTTGCAGACTGGGTAACTCTGTTGATCATGGAGAGGTTAGGAAGAAATTTCACCTCTATCTAGAGAGATACAGTAATTTAGGGGTTTTTTTCTCTCCCTGTTATCTGATTTTGGCTTTTTTTTCTGAGATGAAGCACTGTGCTAGGTCCTTCCTGGGGTTCCAATGGAATTGGAAATCTTTACGCTGCCCAAGCCTGGGTGAGTGTGTAGCAGCTAAGCTTGGCTTGTACAATATTCCTTGAAAGTGGAAGTCTGGATCTTGACTTCCAGGTTGATTTCGGGCATTAACCTGGAAAGGAGCTTGGTCTTTGAATGACCAACATGAGGCCTTTCAAAGTATCCACCCAAGATGTTCTTGAAAATCTCTGTTTTCTGTCTGTTTACACCTTCAGCCTTACTCTGATGTCCCCGAACATGTCAATGCTGACAGCTGGAGACCTGGCACTTGATGCAAACACAATCCTGTAGTGGGATTAAGACTATTTACAGTAACTGGTTACTTGCTTTATGTTTGAAGCAGATGGAAAATGCAGCAGTGAAAATGTCGTTTGTAAACGGATCAAGCATAATCAGAGTGCATACTTCTGAAGACTGCAGTGAAACATCTAAGAAAAACCACTAACCAAAAAAAAAAAAAATCCCTGTGCTCCTTTACCCCCACCCTTCCTCCCCAAACATCATGCTCTTTTAAAACTGGGAATAGAAAGGGGGTAAAAATAATCTTCTATGTTTAGGATCACTATCAAAGTTTCAAATCTCTTGCATGCATTTGTACTGAGCCTAATACAACTGTTCTGGTGGGGACCAGTGAGTAGTAGATACTTAAAAATTCCTCAAGGTTCTCATGCATGCAAACAAACTCTTTATTTCTAAGGAGTCAGGGGCACTCTGAACACCCTTCTCCTTATGTTCAGAGAATGTCCCTTTCCACTACAGAAAAAGTCTCTTTGGAGGCAGTGATCAAGGTTTGCTACTAGGCTGTTTCAGCTACCAGCAATATCCAGAAAAGAAACTTGAATTTGTATTATTAATTCAACAACACCATTATGAATGAACTGTAGGAAACAATGCATCTTCTTCCTATGTAAACAGTGTAAACAAAACTTCTGATAAGCACTTTACTGCACTGAATTCCTTATCCTTTTCTTTGAGAGCGTTCCAAAGTTTAGTGTGCAGCTTAATCAACTTCATACGTGCTTGAGTTGGGCAAGTCAAAACTAACATGACCCCGCACAAGGAAAAGCGTCCCTCGCACGAGAAATCCCATTCTGCTTATTTACTATATTTGAAAACAGCCCCAGCCATTCCTTCCCTGAGGCAATAGGAACTTTACCATGTTTCCTTAACCACCGTCACCCTTCAACACTTTTCAGGACGAAAGCCTTGTTCTCAGGATGACCCTGGCTGCATGGTCATTAAAGCTGAGATGGAGCTGATGAAGCAAAATGACCAAACCTCCAGCTTCAATGTATTCAGCTGCAATATGGTTACCAATTGCAAAGTATGGTGCTCTTTAACCTCTCCTTTCTGTCAACTATTGATCACACTGAAATTCTTTTGAATATAAAACTTCAGGCCCTGCTTTGGAAAAGAATTGAGTACAGGATTAGATTCACCTACAGGTCACCATTTTTAAATTAGCAAGGCTGTTAGCATGGGTTAAATAAATACATATGTAAGTTAATATAATATATTTTTAATTAAAAAGATAGCAATGTGTTGATACAGTGCTATGTGGGTGGCAAGGATTAAAGAATAGGCAGGGAGACAAGTTAAGTAGCTCAGGTAGTGAATCAGATCTGCACTGAGTGGCAAAAGTTCTGGGGAAAAAAACCCCACCTTTTTGGAAGCACATTTATGCCAGGTCTATATACAGGTCTTTTAAAATCTAAGTCCTTCTACATTCATGACACTTGGGTCTGGGCTGGAAATCACCCAAAGGATTTCGGCTCTGTACTCTGGGATTCAATCTCTTTAAAAAAAGGAGTGTTTTGAGAGGGTTGGTGACCATTTCTGGAATGTGTTAAATTGAATTCTTTGTTATCTATAGACAGACATCACAGGGGGTTACAGCAGTGCAAACCTATCTTCATTTCAGACCTTGTCACTGGATACTTTCTGCTTGGAGTGGGAGGGTAAGGAACATGACGTGGAGACAGGTGTCTCCTGAGCTCTTGGGTCCAAGCACTCAGGTCCTGCTTTTTCTTCCTGTTATCTCCAAATCAGCAGAGGCTGTCTGGAAGAGGTGAGGCTTTAGGGGTGAGGGTTCTTCTGTGAGAAAGACCCACAGCCTTCTCTGGCTTCAAGACAGCAAGTCCTGTCTTTGCTTACTCATTTGTATAAAGGAAGAAGAAGTAATTATGACAGAATAAACATCTGAAACATCCTCTTGAGAGCAAAAGCCAAAACAAGTGGAGAAAAAAAGTCTGCCATGCAGCACTCCTTTGCTTAACTGAGCACAGAAGTAGAGTCAATGTGCAGTGCTGCCTAGAGGAGAGAAATACCTTGAAGCTGGCAGTTCACAGCACAGGCAGCAGACTGTGGTGGCAGTGGATAATGTGCATGTCAGGAAAAACTTGTGAAAAATCCCACAATTTCCCAGCTCCTCTATCGTTAGTTTTTTCTGGTTACTGGTCAACATACCAAAAGGATTAACAGCTTAATCATAGCTGATTCATATATGGGGATCTACATTGTTTATTTACTTATTTTGTTATCAGGAACTTCCTCTTAGAGACATGGGAAACTAAGGCACAGAATGGTGGAATTACTTGTTTGAATGTTGCCTGTGGCATAGGGAAAAAAAAAAAGTGTGTTGCTCAGATCTTACACCCCTTTATTATTCCTGTGCTGGTTTAACAGAGGAAATACAGTTCCTCGCATAACCCTGACTTTTCTGGCTGTAATGATATATGAGTACAAACCGTTGCTCACATTTCTCTGATTTTTCTGACTGCAAAATGAGGTTTTTTTATACTGCAGGTGAAAGTGCTAGGAAGGCTGATTTGCAGCCCATCATGTCCCTGGAGCATCTGGTACTTGCAGGAAGTTGCGTGGTGATCAAAGCCAAAGCATTTGCCCAACACTTTGCAAAGGCGCGGTCGTTCTGCAGGTTCGCTCTCCTTGTCCCAAGCATTTTAACGGTGGAAACAGGATATGCTACAAGGGGCCAGACCTGATGCGCTGCTTTATCAGAGTCTGATGTCAATTATCTCCGTCTTTATGAATGGTAGGGAAGTGGCAGCTGTACACAAGGATAAACAGCCGTCACAGCAAGATGCTTTGAACTGCTCTGCTCCTTTGGGGAAGAGATTTGAGATAAAGCCGAATCTGGAAAGCATCAGTGGCGGTGCACCGATAGCCGCTGATCACCCCCGCCGCTTCGAACCTTTCCACCGCTTTCCGCCCCCCTCACCCTGAGGCGGGCACCCTCCTCCCCCTCTTCCCCGTGCTGTCCGCAGCAGGGGTGTCGGGAGCGGAGCGTGGCTTTGCAGGGCTGCGTGTTGATGTCCCCTCACTCCCACCGCACATCTGCCGCGACCCTGCCACATCTGGCCGCCGCCCCGCCGCGGGGCAGCATCTGCCGGCACATCTGGGCGCGCGCGGCCCCTCCCCGCGGGCACATCTGCCGGCGGCCGGGGNGCGGCGCGGAGGGGAGCGACGGCCCGATGGGGCGGCCGGCCGGCAGCCTGGCCCCGCTCCGGCTGCTGCTGCTTCTGGCGCTGGGACACGCCTGGACCTACCGGGAGGAGCCTCAGGACGGCGACAGGTGGGTTTTGCGATGGCGAGGCTGCTTCTGTGCATTTCCTCCCCATCAACCGCCTCATTTTTCTTTTTCCTACCTTTTGGGGTTTTTTTTAATACTACGACTACCCGTCTTGCAGGGAGGTTTGCTCCGAGAACAAAATCGCCACCACCCGGTACCCCTGCCTGAAACCCACGGGGGAGCTCACCACCTGCTTCAGGTGAGCGCCGCGGCCGCGGAGGACGGGGGGCAGAGGGACTCACGCGTGTCCGCGGCTGGGGACTCGCTGCCCGCGGGGAAGGCTGCGGGGGACGCACGCGTGTGGGTGTCAGGGGCAGGGACGGCAGCTGTGGCAGCTGTTTGCCCCCCCCCTGCTCTGTGGTAGCCCACCCCGGCATTCCCACCACCCCGCGGGCCGCCGAGCAGGTAACTTGGTCACATCCCTCCCGGGTTCCGCATCTCTCCTGGCACGTCCTGCAGTTGTCCCAGAGAAGGGTTTCGTTAACTCGCTGCAAACGTCACCGCCGAGACATCGCTGGAGAGGGTGCGTGTGGTTCTCATTGCTGTACCGAAGCCACCGACAGTTTTTATTACGGTGAGAGAGGCTTCCTCTGACCTGGGTGTCCGGGACCACATTGGAGCTACAGCTGCATCAGTTGCAGGATAATCAGTGAGATCTTCTGGATTTGTGCCACACAAAAGATAATCTTAAATTAGGTAGATGAATCAAACTCTCAGAATTAGTAAATTCTTCAGCAACCCGCTCTGGGGGAGAAATTCAGCAGAGGCCTCTCAAATTAAGTAAGATGAATCTAATCATGAGTTTTCATTTTTCGGCTGTGTGTTTGAGAAACATCATCTGTTTCAATGATGACAGCTGTCCAGAGCAGTTGACAGTAGTTGTTCTTTTTTGAAAAGCTGTACATAAAGTATGAGCCCACACGTATCCCTTCACTGATGCCCTCGGGTTAACCTCGTCCCCACAGACGAGATGTTTCATGTATGAAAACTGCTTCTTTGTGAGAGGTTGCTTTGTGGAGGAAACTGTGCTCTGCCTCTGTGTGTATGCTCACATGTGGCAGGGATCCACTTCTGTATACCCAAAATACGGTAACTCATGTAAGAAAATGTTACAGAGATTGTCCATCTCTGCTGTTTGGCATTAGTTCCGAAGGGCTGCGGACATACAGTGCAGAAGTGTTGTCCCTCTCCTATGCTCTCAGGCTTGTTCATGCTCTCCAGCAGCCACAGCTGCCTGTGACAGTGTCCTGCCACTGCCCAGTTCTCTAGCAGCATTAGCTTCCTCCCAGTGCCTGGGAATGGCTCTGCAGGGAATGGAGGCCATCCTTCCCTCTGTCTCTTATCCTCTCTCTCTCCTCTCCCTGTGAAGGTGGGGCACAGTCCTCTTATGAGCAGCTCTGTAGCACCCAGTGGCAACACATTTTGCAGAGGGCCAGTGTATAGGTTTTACAGGGAAGGTTTTGCAGGTACTTGGTTGAACCTGCAGAATTTCTCTGGTTTGGGGGCAGAGCACTGGGGTGGACAAAACTGTTCTGAGTGGGGAGCTACTGAAAGAAGCCAGAGTGGGAGCTGCATAAGGCAGCACACGCATGACCATACTGCTCCTTTGTGCATATCCCAAAATCCGTTGGAGGAAAGTGATTCTGCTTTGTGTGTGACAGAGGAAGACTACACAGGCTCCACTGGCTGCTACGGACCACTGTGCAAGGAAAGCAGGACTCTGTCCAGCTGCCAAGTCCCACTTGTTCTTTCATCCTTCCTGAGGTATTTCTGACCTTTGGGCTCTGGTTGTGATGAGCCTCCCTCCCTCCCCAGTTCCCCCTCTGAACAATCCCAGGAGATAGTCTCTGTCCCAAATCAGCACAGTCTGTGTGGATAAGAATTTCCAAATTGCTGCATTGAACTCTCGGTTCTTTTAGTTCAAACATTTTCTGTATCTATGACTTCCAGGTCTCCCTTACTTTAAAAATTAAAAAAAAAAAAAAAAACAGAAGTTTTTTTAAAAAATCCATTCATATGGCTCTTTCATGTGGCTCTTTCATATGGCTATTTCACAATTGTTTTAAATGTTGCTATCCATTTATTGCCACGGAAAACTGNCAGCTCTGAGAGGAAGCAACTCTGCCCAGCAGAGCAGCTCTGCACCAAGCACATACCTGAGCTGCAGTGTGCTGGCAGTCCTGCCCCTCGGAGCTGTGCCATGCTCTGGCAGCAACCTGCAGCATCACCCACCCGAGGTGGTGAACCCCAGGGGCAGGACAGCTCCCCCTCTGCTCCACAGCAAGGTGTGCTCTTGGTAGGCACATGGGATAACCCTTGGCAGAACACATTTTAATGTAAGATTCATTAATATTTTGAGGTTGAGGCTGTTAACAAGACAACAGGAAACTTGCAAGTGTTGACTAATCCTGTGGTGCCCCAAGGCAGATCTTGTTTCGTAGGACATTCAGGAGCTTAAGGACTCAATTTCCATTTCTGGAATGACTATCAACACTTAAAGAATTTCAGCTTGGTGGAAACTCTGCTGTGGCTTTTAGAAGCTTTCACTCCAAGTTTCAGATAAACTTGATTTTGATGTTCCAGAATTTACTCTTACAACACTTCATTTTTTATCTTCCTAGACATTTTTTCACAGTATTTCATAATGACAATAGTTATGTAATTTATATACATTGTTAGAGGTAGATAAAAGGATAATTAATATCGGCTTCTGTTTACTATTAGCAAACACACCTAACTTCTTTTCGAGGTCAAAGTACCTTTTGTGTAGAAATTATACAAACTGACACAAAATTTATTGTAACAGATTATATAACACATCAGGCATAAGGGAACATGCACCACTACTGATGATCTGCTGTGCACTTAGTTAAATAAAATAAGGAACACTTAGGAAGTTAGATGTCAAAATTCTTGAAAATGTTTGATGGAAAGTAATTTCATCCTTTTATTCCTCCTGCTGGAATTTATCATGAAAATCAGCATGTTTTTAGAGCACTTCAATAAAAATAGCATCTTTTCATCACAAAATGTATTTCTTGATCTTATTTTTTTTAACCAGATTTACTCATGATTAAAGATGATCCAAATGGAGGGCCAAGCCAGAAGTGGGGCCAAGAGCTGACAATATATTGGCATTTATCCCTGTGGTCATAGCAACCACGTACACAATCAGATGCATTTTTTTCTTTTGAATGTGTGCAGTCTGGCCCTTGGTTTAGTTTGATTTGTATTTTTTTTTACGTGTATTTGTTTTCATAGGAGTACGGAGGAACAGATGCAAAAAGCAGAGGGAGCTTATACAAAATCTTTTCTGTGGAAATCTCATCTAAATTCTTGTATGTAACTGCACAAAGTACCCAGTACTAATGTCCCCATCAAGTAGGTATAGAGAAGAATCTCTGCAGATTCGTTGATAGAGATGTGGCCTAGTAAGTCTTTGAATTCCTACTGTATGCAAATATTCAACAGATTTTAGGAAATTTTGGCAGCGTGAGAATATGAATACCCTGTCTCTTGTTACTGTCTTCTCCAGTTATTTGGATATGATGTTAATCTCTTTCACTCCTAGACAGATTTCCGAACACTTTTTTGGTATGAAAAATTACACAAATGTTGCATTTTTCTCCATTGCCTGTGACAATTCAGTTTGTGCATCCTTGCAGCAGTCCTTTTCATTACAGTCCCTCCTTCATTTCCATTTTAAACAGTTCTCCTGTATGTTGTTGCTCTGGTCCAGAAGGAAAAGCAGTATCTGGGACAGGTATCCCCTTGCTTCATTCTGATTGTGGACCTACATTCCCATAAGGGAGTGGTAGTGGTTATGTCACTTCCAAGTTCAGGAGGACCAATGTCTAATCTGGTACAATTTATTAATTGGAGTTTCTCCCTGTTTAAAAACGAGCAAACTTGATTGCCATGGTAACTGTTGTATATTAGAAGAACTAAATATTTTACTCCATTAGAATTCAGAGAGTGAATTATTCAGAATTATACAATATACATACTTAACTGAAACATTTGCTAGTGGGAGGCTGTTAGAAGTTGTAGGAAGATTCAAGCATGAAACCAGGGAAAATAAGAATATTTTTATTGCCTGACTGTGCCCATCTCTTTGCCTACTAGTCACTTAAATACTGTTGTAAGTTGACATGAAAGAAATAGCTTTGATCCTCTTCAGAAAATTTTTATAAAACGTTAAATTAAGGAAACCAGCAAGAGTAAATCAGGCAAATGAAAATTTGAACCTGGATCTGCGCAGCTGGGAAGAACACTTTAGCCATTGCCTTCAAGGGCTAAGAGAAGATTTGGGGTTTTTTCTTTAATTCAGATAAAACTGTTAGTCTAAATTAGTTGACAAAACTGATTATTTTTAAAACAAATAGACTATTGACACGGTAAAAGAAATTATCCATCTTTTTCTAAAATCCCCATAAGTAATCTCCTGCATTTTTTGCAGAAAATGAAGTATATAAGGACATGTTATACCCTAATTTTCTGTGTATAGTAATGGAAACTGCTCCTCGTCCTTCCTTCTGTAGGACCAGCAAGGAGTAAACCTTTTAGAATTAGGTTGCTGGGCAGAACAATTCTAGCTAAGGATGGTGAAATCTTTGTGAAGATGAATCAAATCTTTACATATATCTCCAAACAAGCCCCATGTTCTAGGACATAAATATTGGTTTACAACTTAATCTGTAACTTTTTTTTAGTAATTTGCAAACAAGGTCTTTTAAATAGGACAAGCTCATTTCAGTGTAGGTTGTCAGCTTCTTCATCTCATGGTTAACAGCTACAAGTATTTTGCATAGGTCCTTCCAGCACTTCAGATTTCAAATTATGTTGTAAAAAAAAATTTCTACACTTTGTAACAAAAAGACAATTCAAATGTATTGTGGAAGAGAATGTATATATATTTATACCCTACTTTGTTTTGGTGCTAAACAGAAAACACATGCCTCAAAAACCGTTTCTTTTTACCCTCTTCAATGCTTATGCTGCTGGTGAAGCCTACTATTTTTATAGACTGTATCATTTTGCGGATTCTTAAAAGATAAAAGTAATTTTAAATAAGTTGGATTGTAGCTATTTCACAAAGAGCAGCACTTTCACTAATATGCCCTTGGGGACCATATGCAATTCCTGGTTCCCAGATACTCAGCAAGCATGTAGCAGAGCTTTCCAACTTGAGGAAAAAAAAAATGCTGTATATAGTTTTGGAGTTTTCAGCTGGAGTAAGCAGGCATAATCTTCTGTCATCTTATCTTCTGACTTTACTTTTCATAAATTTCTTTTATATAGTTGTTACTGCATTTCCTCTCTGAAGTTTTGCTGACTACTCCATATCATTGAAAGAGCTACAACTGATATATTATAACATAACAGTTAAACAAGAAACTAAACTGATTAGAGCAAACTACTGCCTAATCTCTAGTCATCTTGAAGGGAAATGCACTCCATAGTAGAATTTTTCTGAAAATTTAGAGAGAATGTGATTTCAAATTTTGTATTGGTTTCAGAAAATTAAACATACAGAATATACATATATATATATGAACATTTTAGAAAAAAAATCTCCCAGGGAATTGCCATCACAGGGAGAACTTTGTACATATCTATGAATAATTTTTTTTCAATACAGTACTTTTTTTTACAAAACACTGTATGCTACAATGGTGCCAAGACATTCTTCCTAGCTTTCCTATTTACCTTTTTGTCACTATTTCTTTGGAAGCAGCACCTTCAAGGTGTATGGTTCTCTCTGCATTCAGCCCTGAGTTTCATTCACTTTTCTTTGCTGTAATTGTCAAAGGAACAGATTGCTCAGAGCTACTGAGACATATTGTGAATATCTGCTGGTTAAAGGTAACACCAACACCACACAGTTGTCTTTAGTCTTCCAAACCACATTTGGGCAGCCATGATTTTCTATGTCACTTTTCTGTCTCTGGTGCTAAGAATAAGAAATCTAATTATTTCTGGATTTTGGTGACATTAGGGGTACCTGAGATCTCAGCAGATGTGGATGAAACTGGCTGCAGCAGAGTCTCCTGCAGCAGAACATGGTGCTCCTGTGGGTTTCCTGTGCAGTGTCTCCTCTGTACAGCCAATTCACTCCAAAATGAAACAATTTAATTAAT